>CM022763.1:15437174-15497174 GCA_012411365.1 Ameiurus melas | reverse complement strand
AAAGATACCTTTGTAGAAAGATTTTGTAATAAAGTTTCCTTTCCTTTTTATCTGATTGTGTGTGTTTTGTTTTAAGTGGTCGATTAATACCGTGATACTGTGAAAGCTTGATATTTTTAAGACTGGGTTATCATGCTGTGAAAATATCACACTTCCGTTGTGTTACTAATCTCCCTGTATATAAATGGAATGATTGTAAAAACCGACTTGGCGTTGTTTGCTTGCAGAAAAAGAGCCGAGAGGAGAGCGAGGGCGAGGGCAGTGGCGTGGAGATCCTGGAGAATCGACCCTACACGGACGGGCCCGGCGGCTCGGGACAGTACACCCATAAAGTGTACCACATTGGTCAGCACATCCCCAGCTGGTTCCGCTCCATCCTGCCCAAAGCAGCTCTACGGGTGGAGGAGGAGTCCTGGAACGCCTACCCTTACACTCGCACCCGGTGAGAGTCATCTAGTTTATTCAGAGACTTGTTGACTGCCGTGGTTTTAAAATGTTTGGTGTGTTTGTTTGGTGTTGTATTACTAATGCTAGCTGCCAATTTATTGTGATTCGCGTTGTTATTATTATTATCATCATCATTATCATCATCATCATATTAATATTGCACACTCAGAGTTTTTCTTGTTAAGCAGCACCGTAAAATCCTCATATTATATACAAGTGTGTATAGAATACATCATTTGTAAAGCCCAATGTCTGCAGTTTAACCTCATTAAAATGTCAGTGGTGCTTGAAAGTTTGTGCACCCTTTAGAACCGTCTAGATATCTACATAAATATTACCTAAAACAACAGATTTTCACACATTCTTAAAGTAGACATAGAGAACCCAATTACACAAATGAGACAAAAATATGATAAATTATTATACTATACTATTATACTATTATAGTATTTATTAAGAAAAATTATCTGTGAAACATGGTGGTAGTAGTATCATGTTTTGCTGCACTTGCACCAGGGCGGCTGGCCATCATTGATGGAACAATAAATTTTGAAGTATACCAGCGAATTCTAAGGGAAAATGTCAGGACATCTGTGTGTGATCTGGATCTCAAAAGAAAGTTGATCATGCAGCAAGACAATGACCCTAAGCACAGAAGTTATCCAATAGAAATGTCGTGGAAGAACCTGAAGCAAGCAGTTCATGTGAGGAAACCCACCAACATCCCAGAGTTGAAGATGTTCTGTACTAAGGAATGGGCTGAAATTCCTCCAAGCTGATGTGCAGGACTGATCAACGGTTACCAGAGTGGTATTTCAGTACTGTAATCTCTCTTAAAATATACCACAACAAGCTTATGATTTTATTGTGCCATAACAGTGGTTAAGTTTAGCTAGATGGCGCGTAGGTTCTCGAACAGAAAATTTCCAGGTACAAAGTTATCTGCTAATAATAATTACTTATCCAACAAGACATGTACATGCTTGTTTTATGACAGCGGATAAACTCCTATGTAGTGGCTGAATTTGTTTTTTATGGAAGTACAGAGAAAGTCGTATAATTTGTATATGTATGTACAATGCCGGTTTTCCTCATTCTTAGAGAAACTTTCTAAACTTTTGCCTGGTGAGCAGAAATGCAGCATTTGATTGGAGTCCTTGACGGCTTCAACAATTACACGTTTTTTAATCTGTTCATGTGGAGTGTCAGTATTACAAATCCATGTGCAAGTTGTTACTATAGAAACAAAAACGTATTACACCAAGCACCTTAATATAAACCTGTGACGTGAATTACAGCCATCACTGCTGCCAGGGCTGGTGTTCTAGAAAATGAATCAACAAACACCTTCTGACCAATCAGAGTCAAGAATTCAACAGGTGTAATGCATTGCAAATATAGCTGATTACCGGCACGTGCTTTCGTTCAGCAGGAATGGAAAGCTAGGCCAAGGTTTTGTGCAAGAACTAATCCGAAACAGAAAAAGAACATTATCCTGCATGCTTGATTGTTGCTAATGTCCTTGCTCTAGGGGCTTGTTGTGTCGATTACAGTTGTAAAATTTAAATGAGGTGTTAACTCTTTCGGCGTGTGTCTTTCAGTTACACATGTCCTTTTGTGGAAAAGTTCTCTATCGACATTGAGACATATTATAAGCCTGATACAGGGAACCAGAACAATGTCTTCAATTTGTCTTCAGTGGAGAAAAGGCAGCGAGATATCGGTAAGGATGGTTTCTGATGGTTATTTTTACATTTTTCCTGAAGTACACTGATTTGACTGTCTACACATGTACAGTGCGTTTGCATGTCAATTGTCCATACTTGTGCGAGTACACATTTTAAACTGCATAGACTAAGTAGGCAAGGGCAAGGTCGTCATCAGCATACAATCTGTATTCACGTATTAAACATGCATAATGTACGCACACCCATTTATGCATGAGTATACACTGCGAATGTGTGAATTACTTTGATTGAAATACAGTTCGAGTTGCACACTTGGAAAAGCTGACGAGATCACGTTCTCCTTCTTAACCTTGTTACGTAATGCTTGTGTGTGCCGTTTCCCGCTCCTTCTCCCGTGTGGATTGACAGCTTGCTCTTCTGTCATGCGTCGTTTTTTTCCCCCCAATGCTGACCAAGCTTTCGGTTAAAATCCCCCGTGCCTCCACACGCAGTGCTTGCTCGAAACGCCTGGGCTCAGATGCATTCTGGGAAAAGGTGCTGGAGGCTCAGGCTGAGACGTAGGCAGACTGCAGGCGTAGCCTCTGCAGGGGGAAGCGCCCTGTGCTTGTTGCATAACTATGTGCGTGGCCAAACTGTGCAGAGGGGACACCTAGTGGCGGTCTGCCAACTCTGATTCCCCAGAAGACGGCTCTTTATCACTCTGGCAAGCGGGAACAATAAAACAAAGGGCGAGAGGTACAGAATAGGTGGACGGGAAAATGCACTTTAATACAGAGTAATGGAAGACTTTGGGCATATATTTTTGGGTTTTCTTCTAGGGGGTGTACAGGCAGGAAAAGAATATGCCTTTCATGGGATATAATAATAACTGAAAAGTGAAGCAGAACTGGGCCGTATTTCTTCAAATGATTTTAAAATGTAGTTTTATATTATGAATAAGTGAGGAATAAAACACTATGAGGCATGTTGTTACTAGAAAATTGCTATTATTTTCCTACAACAGCACACCCTGAAGTGATTGATTCCTTTCGTACCACAGCAGTTTCCCAACAGTTACAATTAAGTTATAAATGAACTTGTTGTGCTTTTTGACCATTTACAGTTATGTTTAATGTCGTGTAACGTCCTGACACCTGTCTCATCACAGAAAACTTCACAATATCAACAAGTGCCTTTTTTTTCCTCGTAACAAAAAAAACAACAGCACTTGTTCAATATTAACCTAAGATTACACGTCCGTGTGAATGAGCTGTTACTATAGAAACGTATATAACATATTACAAGTGCATTAATATTAAGCGTTGTTTGAGTTACAGCCAGCATTACCGTCAGAGCTGCTGTTAGCTGTTGTGTATTTTTGGTTGTATTTGATGGGAAAACAGTTGTGGCGTAAAATCCGTTTTGTATTGCAGTGCTTTGCGACTTTGTGTGACATACTGGTGCAATGACTGTAAATATGTTCCCTTTCCCAGACCCCATAGACATTGTGAAAGATGTCATTGCACCTCATGAGTACTTGGCTGAGGAGGATCCCAAGCTGTACAAGTCGGTGAAGACTCAGCGAGGCCCTCTGTCCGACAACTGGATCCAGGAGATTGGCCATAACCCAGGCAACATTCCCATCATGTGCGCCTACAAGCTGTGCAAAGTGGAGTTCCGCTACTGGGGCATGCAGTCCAAGATCGAGCGCTTCATTCACGATGTGGGTGCGTACAATCTTCTGGAAATTTCCACAGGGAATCCTCAGAATACTTACTCTGTGAGAGTTGTGGGGGAGGACGTTTGCTCAACTAATATTTCCTCAGCAGCCCAGCTGCTCTGATTTCAATTGCATGTGCTGTGATATAAGTGTGTGTGTGTTTTCAGCTTGGGTAAGTCACGTTATCTAGACAAGTGCGTGGGCAGCTGCTGTGAAGCGCTCTGCGAAGGAAGAGAGCGTTATTGGGACAGCCCTGGCTCTGTTGCCTTAATCATTAACCTGCTCTTAATGAAAAGTAGATTGATGCAGTGCCGCTCCACTGCAAATGAGGACATAAAGAATGAGGGAGAGAGACATAAGAGAAACCAAGAGTGAGACAGCGAATGAGAGTCATCTACCTTCCTCAGACAACATCAAGGCAGGATTAATTTCCTTCTCACGGGCTGCTGCCTGAGCTTTAATCATTTTCATTACTTCGATATCTTTGTGTTTATTGACTTCCATCGCTGTTAATTTATCAGGAGCCCTTTGACATTCCTCTTTTTTTTTCCATCCACACATGATTCAGTACTTTCAACTGCTTGTGTCAGGCCAGTACTTAATTCTAGTTGAGTTTAGAGAGAAAACAGTTTGTGTTTGCTTTTCCGATCCACCGTGCTGATTGGTGGACTTGAAATATCCTAATTATGGATATGTTGTTATCTGTTCTATCCATATGTGGAACCTCTTACCCAGAAACAAATAAGAAAACTGTTGTTCTGTATATCCAATCTCCTATCAAATATATCTTAAAAAAATTATAAATGTATAAAAAGCTGAAATGAAATCAAACTTTGCTGTAACCATTAAATGAACACTAGTGATTTTAATAAATGGTGGGGATTCTTTTTCATAAATGAAGGTAAAGCGTGTGTTTTGAATTATTTGTGCTGGGTGCTAACGCCTCCTCCGCACATTCTGCAAGCAAGAGCTTGAGCCAATCACGAGACGAGAGGAGGCAGCTTCAGTGTTTTCTATTTCTGAAATATCATGACCAAGCGTAATGATTAAACGATGACTTGACCCCATCTACCCAAATACCCCAAATTTCCATTGCAAGGTCATGTATATATATGTGTGTGTGTGTGTGTGTGTGTATATATATATATAAATATATATAAAAATTACATTTCATATTACACACACACACTGCTACTGCTTTCAGGTCTTAGGAAAGTGATGGTGCGTGCACACCGGCAGGCCTGGTGCTGGCAGGACGAATGGTATGGCCTGACCATGGAAGACATCCGGCAGCTGGAGCTGGAGACTCAGCTGGCCCTGGCCAAGAAGATGGCGCAGTTTAGCTGCAGTGAAGACGGAGACGAGGGTAATGCCAGTCCTGCCAAAGAACAGGATGCCAAGGAGGCCATCAACGCCATTGAGAATGAAAGCGCAACACGGAATCTCGGGGACACGCTACAGGCTCGGGGAGAACTCACCAAGCAGTGGTCCACCTCATCCAGGTCCTCCCGCTCTTCAAAAAGAGGAGGTAGGAGCAACCTGGGCTTTGCTGGGTCATACGGGATCTATAATGAGCATTTATTGAGTAATGCATTTGCGTTTCTTTTTGCACTGGAGCAGCAAGCCCGTCTCGACACAGCATTTCCGAATGGCGCATGCAGAGCATCGCCCGCGACTCAGACGACAGCACAGACGACGAGTTCTTTGATGCACACGGTAATTAAAAGATCATATCTCCTGTAGATCCTTATTTATTTCTATCTCTTCTTCCTAAGGTACATTAAACGTTTTCTTCAAACTCAACAGAGGACCTCTCAGACAGTGAGGAGATGTTTGTTAAAGAGATCACCAAGTGGAGCTCCAACGACCTGATGGACAAAATCGAGACGGCAGAGGCAGACGAACCCCAAAGTAGGCACAAGATTATCACTGATGCACTGCAGAGCTCCCAGGCTATTTATGTCTCCTCAGCGTGGGATGATGATGCCTGGGTGTTTTTTTTTGGATGCTTCTTTCATAATCAAAAAGCCTCTAGTTTTTTTTTCCATTTATCTCGATACTTTTTGGAGATACGAGATTATGTTAAAGCTTAAAACATTGTTCACTTAAACAGGCAATTCAATTCAATTCAGCTTTATATGTACAGTGCTTTTAACAATAGACGTTGTCCCAAAGCAGCTTTACAGAAATATATACATTCAGGATATAAATTTTAAACGTATGAATTTATCCCTAATGAGCAGCCAGAGGCATCGGTGGTGAGGAAAAAACACCTGAGACGCTATGAAGAAGAAACTTTGAGAGGAACGAGACTGACAAGGGAACCGATCCTCATCTGGGTGACACCAGATAGTGCGATTATAAATAAATACACCCCTTCTATAAATGTGCTAATATTACATGGTCGAGTATTGCAGTTGTGTAACCAGGAATATTCATTACAGTTTTTGCATGAAGTTTGTTTTGTTGAACTTCTCCACTGTTCACTGATGGAGACTTGAGTGCAAAACTGTTTGTGGTAATTGCAGTCCTAAAGCTTTCATAGCAATTGTAGTCCAGGCCATCACAGCATAACTGTTCATATGAATTGCCATCCAAAGCCATTTTATGGTTTTTAAGTGGTACCATCCTCAGTAATCTCTATGATCTTTAGGCTGCACAATGTGAGGCCCAAATGGTTCAGCCTAAAGATCATTGAGATTACTCAGGATAGTAGCACTTAAAAACCATAAAGACGGCTTTGGATCTCAATTCGTATGAACAATCCTCAGCAGCAGCATGTGACTTCCAGTTGATGAGAACTCCAGCCAGAAGGATGGGCATCAGGATGGATCAGACAGGTCCGGAGAATAGAAGCGGTCAGGATCACTGGCATCTCAGTATTATGTGTAGATCGACAAAAATAGAGAGAGATTAATAGGTATGATTATTGCCACGTAATGGTTAAAGACAGTGTACTTGTTAAAGACAGTGAGTGTAATGGTTAAAGACAGTGAGTGCAAGCAGGGACTCCGGTGAGACTAGCTGTGACAGCATAACTAAGGGAGAATACGGTCTTAGTGACTTAAAGTCTTCAATTTCCACTGAAACAAGAAGTCATGGCGGGACATATCGAATGGCTCTGCCCTCTTTTAAATTAGCCAATAACCTTTAGCTTATCTCACAGCCTGGACTAAGCCATACTTGACGGTACCATAGATTTTTAGAATTGATACCATGGATTTTTAGAATTTTGGGGGAGGGGCACTTCAGATTTTAGAAACATTTAATTGGTCAGAAAATCTGACGAGAAGCGGATGTGCAGAATGATGTAATCAAAATTGCTGCTCCCTATTGATGGTAGAGAGAGAGTGTACATTTTAAACGTATATATCTACCTAATGTAAAATTTGTCATTGTTTTGGTGCACACTAGCTTATAGATAACCTTAGCCCTCTTACCCCGTAAGGCCGAAAAACAGGCTTGCCCGTCTTTGATCTATTCCCGTAAGGACGATATACCGGCTTGGTCGTCTATGCCAAATCCCCTTAAGGACAATATGGTGGCATTACACTGTAAACGTCATCCCCGTAAGGCGGGTATGCCGGCATTACTCTTCTATGATTCCTTACTTATTTAATTATTATTTTTTACCTGGAAGGTTGATGATGTCATGACGTGATTACATTATTACGTCATCATTACGATGAAGATGATCCAAGTGTGAATGTTGTTGATAAACTTAGTTAACTAAAAATGCCAAAGCGAAAGGCTAATCATGTTCCAGTTAATGTTACACCCACATACATCTAAAACAGTGGAGAATAAAAGAAAACACACAGTTACACAGGCGAGAGCGAAGATTCTAAATAGTGACAAAATAGCAGTTGATTCTAAATAGCAGTTAAAGTTCAGGCGATGTTGAAACCGAAACTGATAGTGACACAAACTCTCATGATTCAGATCCTGATCCATCTTCATCTTCAGCATCAACCAGTGCGACTGACACTGCAGGTGTTTGGAGTCATAACGTGACCATCTCTGTGCATTCGTGAAAAAACTACCTGCTGGTCTGATTATCACCAGAAAGTTGACTTTTGGCGCTAAAATGCATTTATTCAAAGGCATTGACCACACTAATGCTCGTATGGTACTTCTAAATGAGTAGAAGGATTTTAGCGAGCATTTTTCATAATTTCTCTAGTTAAGAATTGTGCTCTAAGTTTAGTAAAAACACTGAACTGCTTCATTTGCAAAGTAATATTACACAAATACATTATTATAAGTTGTTTCAAGGCCTAAAAATGTTAAAATTAAAATGTTGATTTTGGGGCCAATTTTGGCCCGGGAACTCCGAGATGGCATGCTGTTTCTATGGGGAATATAGGGTTGTGGGACATAATACTGTAGTAACTAAGAGGTAAGAGGGTTAAACCTAACATATTCGCACTAAAACTTAAATTTTGATTTCATGGGGACTTTAACTTAACTTAAATTTCCACTCTTTACAACTAATCTTGGGACACATGGCATGTCATTGCATTAATGAGCAGGTGTATGGATTTTCTTAAAAAACGGGCTGTTAAATTAAGACTAAATAAAATTCATAATAAAACAGATAATCAAATAAAATAAATTAAGTCAATTCAAATAAGTATATGTGTATAGCTTTAAATTAATTAAAAGCTTGATTAAAAAATTCACGGATGTCAAAATTCACACCTTACCCCTCACAGAGAGAACCTATGAAGCTCTAATTTAGGTCAAATCTTACATTAGATCTATACGTTTCTTCTAATACTAATTTCACTGATTTCTCCTTTACAGGTGACTTGTACCTGGACTCTGGGGTCGAGTATTCCGAAGCTGGGAACGCCCAAAGCCTTAATGAGGTACGTGTGAATTCTGCTGTTCCACTCATTTAGTGCCTCACAGTGCTGTTCACTATCTATCATTTTATTATGCTACCAAAACTGATTTGTGGAAACGAGAGCATGAAATCTCTAGTGCACTCTTGTCCCAATTTCAATAGCAGATTGCACATACAGGGTTAACCTCATGCCTAAGATGAATTAGTATTCAGAGGAACATCAAAAGAACATTTGGCTCCAGCTGCTCGAAGTTTCCCTATGCTGTTACCATAAGGTTAAGTGCAAGCTTGAAAGTGAAGTTGTCTACGTGTATCGGAGCATATAGCATTGCGTCAGATCCAAAATGGTCAACTTCTTCCCATCCGAGCTTTATCCAAATGAGGCAGCACTTAAACAGAAGTGGGTCTATCAGAAGGGGCGAAGCCGAATTGCACTTAGACTAGGATCAGGGCCAAGTTCTCATGCAGCTGAAAGTCATAGAGCGAAAGGAAGGGTAGGACTGGGGGGTGAGGGACCGTCAGAGTGTTCTCAGTGCTCTTTTATCCTCGCGTTCAGAGACCCACCAGACACAGGCGCCGAATGACCAGACGTCCAGCTGTGAGTAACGGCACAGCCCTTTTCCACTCTCATAGAAGCTCCTAGAGATGTAGCTTCCTTTTAGTAAACAGCTTAATTGAGCTTTAATATGTGCTTTCATGTGGTTAGCTAAATGGTTCAGATGCTTCAGTCTGTTTCCTCCCATTAGTTTTGGATTAGATTGTGGATGTGAATGTAAATCTGAGGCTCTCCCTGTCCTGAGGGACAAAAGCACAGCACAGATTTGTATTTGTATCTCTAACATCCCTCAATTAGCTCATGACGGCATTGATAATTGAATGATGCGTTCAGTCAGGAGGCTCTAAACACATTCGAAAAATGCACAATTAGGCAGCTCGAGAGTTCCCCCAGGACTGGAGCTGCTGAAACGAGACACTATGGTGAGGGATTTCCAAACTGACTGCTTAAAGACACATCACTTCTGTCTGATTCAGGATGGCTCGGGTCATCAAGGTCTGCAGTCGTCGAAGGTGCACGTGCTGCTCCTGGTCCTGCATGGCGGCAACATCCTGGACACTGGAGGGGGAGAGCAGAGCAGCAAGCAGGCTGACGTCAACACCATCAGCTTGGCTTTCGAGACCGTCATGCGCGTGCATTACCCGACAGCACTGGGCCGCATCGCCATCCGCATGGTGCCATGCCCCGCCGTGTGCGTGGAGGCTTTCTCGCTCGTGTCGAAGTAAGTCTGCTTTTCCGAGTCGATGTATATGAAACCG
The DNA here is from genome assembly GCA_012411365.1 of Ameiurus melas. Taxonomy (NCBI): domain Eukaryota; kingdom Metazoa; phylum Chordata; class Actinopteri; order Siluriformes; family Ictaluridae; genus Ameiurus; species Ameiurus melas. Next base: position 15,487,177 of record CM022763.1, on the reverse strand, counting down.
CAATAACAAGTTATGCTTAAGTATAGACTTCTTGAGTGAAGATGACACTGATTATGTTTGCATGCATCTTAATAATCCATTAATAATCTGGTAGCATGGACATTTAAACCAGAATAAACAACTTCATCGTGACCAATACACATTATATTAATTTATTTACAGTCATTTTTCTTGTTTATTTATATTTTTTTTTCTTCCTTCAGTCTTCACTCAGTAAATTCTCCTGTGTGTTCTGCTACACTACACTAGTGAATGTTTATGATGTCTTTTGTCCCGCACCAGTTTAAGTCCATACAGCTATGACGAGGGCTGCCTCTCCAACAGTCAGGACCACATCCCTCTCGCCGCTCTGCCTCTGTTGGCCACATCCGCTCCTCAGTACCAGGACGCCGTGGCTGCGGTGATAGTGCGAGCCAATCAGGTGTACGGAGACTTCATTAAATCGTTGGAAGGTACTGCGTTCTCTGGCCAGGTCAGTGTCTTGTGATTTCACATCAAGAACGAATCTTAATCGTAAATTTTGCAGAGAGTTTGGACCTGTTGCTTATTTCTGGAATGTGTCTGTGCTGCTTGGAAAGGTGTGTCTGATAGGTGACTGTGTCGGAGGGATCCTGGGCTTTGATGCCCTCTGCAGCAGCAACATCACCGTGTCAGAGAGCCAGAACAGTAGCAGGAGAGGGAGCATAGTCAGTGTGCAGGTAATAGAGAAAACTGAGTTTTTATCCTGTGTCAAATTTTAGGCTATACGCAGCACCGATAGGTTTGAAATAAAGATCTTTACCATCAGGCATATCCTCCATGTTATTTGTTTGTTACTACGTTTGCTTCAAAACACTATCACTGATGGCTTCCTGACATTTTTTAAACCCGAAGGTTGTGGCGTGATGAGGAATGACACATCTCTGATGGCGTATTAGACTCAAAAGCTTGCTCCAAATCCACCCTGACAGCTTTGACTTTGAATGAATATTTTAGGATTTTCAGGCCAGCAGCACAAGTTTCAGAGTGTTTGATTCTACACTGACTTAATAATGCTCCTCATGAGTTACATATTTCAGCTTTAACTACACTGTACCGTGCCAATGATTGCTTTCCAGAAATGACATATATATATATATATATATATATATATATATATATATATATATATATATATATATATAATACACACACACACACACACACACACATACATACACATTTGCCCTACTAATAATCGTATATATCTCTGAACTGCAGGACAACGATCTGCTCTCACCGGGCATCATCATCAACAGTAGCCCGTCAGGTTCGGGTTCTGGTTTGTCCCTGGAAGGCAGCCGTCACTTGAGCCGCAGCAACATCGACATCCCACGCTGCAGCGGTGCCGACGACCCCAAGAAGCAGCTGCCCCGCAAGCGTAGCGACTCATCCACCTACGAACTGGACACCATCAAGCAGCACCAGGCCTTCCTGTCTAGGTCAGATGTGGAAAATGGCTCTGTTAGACAGACACTGGCGTACCCGTGTCCTAAGAACAGACATCAGATTTGAAAATTGTACACAACACAGTAGCTCGGAGATAAAGCTGGACAAAAACATTATGTGGAAAATAATTTTTTGGTGTTTGTATGTATGTGTGTGTGTGTGTGTGTGTGTGTGTGTGTGTGTGTGTGTGTGTGTTGTAGTCTGCACTCCAGCGTTTTGAGGAATGATCCAGGCTCTCGGCGGTCGAGTAATAGCACAATGCTGGAAGGAGGCGGCGCTCTGGGCAAGTTTGATTTCGAGGTGTCAGATTTCTTCCTGTTTGGGTCTCCTCTGGGTTTGGTCCTGGCTCTGAGGAAAACCGTGGTCCCTTCTCTAGACGGTAGGTTGACTATATTCACCTCGACATTCATTTCTGTAGCCATGTCTTAATACATTTAATATACACCTCTTCACGTGCACAACCATGAGGCAGCAGCACAATGGATAAAATCAGTACTGTTTAAGGATTTCAGAAACTGCTGATCTCCAGGGATCTTAACCCACTGCAGTTTACATAGAATGGTGTGAAAAACAAAACCTTCCAGTTCTGAGGGCATAGACGCCTTGTTGTTGAGAGAGAGGTCAGGAGGAGATGGCCAGACAAACGCGAATGAGGACTTTTTACAGCCGTGGTGAGAAGAAAAGTGTCTCGGAACTGTGAGACGAATGGTCGGAAACAGCAGAAGACCATCAGGTCAAGCTCCCGTCAGCCACGAAAATGAACCTGAGGCTACAAGTGGGCATAGGCTCAGTGGACAGATGAAAGTTGTAAAAACATCAGCTGTTCTTTTTCATTGTGCCTCTGCCACATGATAATTCTGGATCATTTCAGGAATGAGCAGGTGTACAGGTGTATCTATTAAAGTGGCTGGTCAGTGTCCATGTTTGTCTGTCTCTCTCTCTCTCTCTCTCTCTCTCTCTCTCACTGACATCTCAGCTCTTTCTAACTCACCTTACAATAGGACTCCACTTGACAATAGTACTTCAAAATGAGTTCATCATCCATTGCATTGTTGACTATAATTAAACGTAAAATTCATGCCGGAATTATAATTATTGGCATCACTAATACACTTCACCCTCATAAAATTCATTAAACCTACAATATTTTTTTTTTAAATAAGTTTTTAATGAGTTCTTTTTTTCCAGTTAGCTCATTAAGTCTCCCTACCACAATATTCAAATGTACTTATGTTACTGTAATAAATTATTATTTTTTAAAATAAAAATGTGATGGCTCTCACAAATTAGAGACAAGGTGTTTGTAATCTCTCCGAATGGCTTAATAAATAAAATAAAGGCTTTCGTCAGTAATACTTGGGCACAGCACCAGAGTATCAGCTATGTGTGGGGAATCATGTAAACATAATTGTAAATATTATCTCTCGCACAAGCTTCGAAACTGCTCACTACCGAGGCGTTTTCCGTCTCGAAACGTTCCCAGCTGTGGTTTTTCTTTTTTTCATATTTCCTAGCGCTATCCTATATAAGTATAGGAATTTGCCTTAATCGCAGACTGACATGGTTATATTAAAGAATCTGTTACACTGTGCATATGATTAACTCTGAACTAATTAATGTAAGAAAAGAAAACTGTGATTATTTTTTTCTAAAAAAAAAACATTCTTTATCAAGCATTTTACTAAACATTCAGATCTTATAAATGGCTGAAATGATTGTAGAAATGGATGTGTTCAATAGCTATAGATCAGGACTGAAACAAATGTATGTATTTCTTGGTTTCTACTCCACCCCTGATCTATACTTCGACTCACCGTATTTGCTGTATTTTTATCTGTTCTCTTTACTCATTTTCCATTGTGATGACTGTTCTAAGCAGCAGGTTAATTAAACACTTCTCCTCTTCTCCAGTGGCTCACCTCCGTCCAGCCTGCCAGCAGGTGTATAACCTGTTCCACCCTGCAGACCCTTCAGCCTCACGCCTGGAGCCACTGCTGGAGAAGAAGTTCCACCTGCTGGCGCCCTTCAGCGTGCCACGTTACCAGCGTTTCCCTCTAGGCGACGGGCACTCGGCACTGCTGGGTAAGCGCGGGTCAACCTCAGCCACACGGGCGCTCGCACATGTCGCAATCATGTTCCATCATGTCTCTTCCCTTAAGCATAATATGAAGGTTGAATTTTCCTCACACTGCTCCTGGAGAATTGACCTCCACTCCAACCTCGATCTAACACAATTGATCTGAATAGAATAAGTATTCAATCGTGTCCGTGTTTCAAAGACATACGTGTTGGATAACGGTCAGATCAGAGACTTCAAGCTTCTACAGAGCAACACCTAGAGACCCCTTAAAACATCTTTGTCGAGTCGACCCGTGTCCATTCCAGCCCTTGTAACTCTTTGATTCATACCTGCTTTTCCGTCATCTGTTCATACCATTTCTTTGTCTGTCTTTCTTTCTGCTTTGTTCTGTCTTTCTTTGTCTCCCCCCCCCCTCGTGCCGTCCTGCCCTCATGTGCCCTCGTGCTGCGGCTGGCATGCAGTGGAGACCCTCCAGAGCAACCCTCACCTCCTGCTGGAGAGTGGAGGCCGCTGCCACGACGGCTTAGGCGAGACCTCCATCCCCGTTCCCGTGCTCAACTGGCAGGCTGTGCCAGCCACGCCCGAGTGTGTGTAGCCATTCCTGTTCTGTTGTTCACCTGCTATATCTGTGTATGTGTGTGTGTGTGTGTGTGTGTGTGTTCCAATACGGTTCCAGAGACTTGTAAAATCTGTGCCACGGTTCATTTATGCTATTCTGGCTGCTCATGATGGCCCAACATCTTTCTGAGACAAATAATGTTCTTTATTTCCTTTAATTTATCACCCATGTGTATGCAGTTGCAAAAATTGTTACGGGAAAATTGGCAATTAGTAACTAATTCCAGTAACTCCTTAGTCATCTCCAGAATTATTAACATTCTTCATGGGGGGGTTTTGACATACAGTGAGTGATGATTCAGCTTGAACATTTGGAAACACTGTATAGTTTTATTTTAATGCAATATTTCTTCAGAGATAAAAATCCTTTTCAGGCTGTGCCTGGTTGCCTCCTGGCAGAGGTGACTAGGTTTAGTTTGGGGGGAAAAAAACATCATCATGATGCCATGAAGTGGGCCAGTAACCACAGCACGGGTGGAATAGTAGTATTACAATGATTATTAGAGTTATTGTTGGAATTATTTTGTTATAGGACAAGTGAGTACTTTTTCCCATAATATACAATTATAGTTACATAATATTTATTTTCCTGATGGGTGCCAATAATTCCAGAGTTGGCTTTGTCCTAAAATGTAAGACCTTTTTAAAACATTTCCAGTTCTCAGCTACAGTGCATCCAGAAATTATTCACAGTGCTTCACTTTTCCCACATTTTGTTATGTTACAGCCTTATTCCAAAATGGATTAAATTCATTATTTTCCTCAAATTCTACAAACAATACCCCATAATGACAACATGAAAGTAGTTAAATTAAATATTAAATATAAAAATAATATAAAAATTAAATATTAAAAAAAAAAAAGCACGTACATAAGTATTCTCTTGTACATTGCTGCATTCATCTTTCCCTCGATCTTGTCATTCAGGCCAAAGAGTTCAATCTTTGTCTTGGTTTTGGTCTTGGTCTGAGAATCTGGAGTTTTGACAAACCCTTCCCTTCCCCTCCTCAGATCTGTGATACAATCTTGTCTTGGAGGTCTACGGACAATTCCTTGGATTTCATGTCTTGGCTTGTGCTCTGACACGCATTGTTAACTGTGGGACCTTATATAGACAGGTGTGTGCCTTTCCAAATCATGTCCAATCAACTGAACTTACCACAGGTGGACTCCAATCAAGTTGTAGAAACATCTCAAGGACGATCAGATCAGTGGAAACAAGATGCACCTGAGCTCAATTTTGAGTGTCATGGCAAAAGCTGTGAATACTTATGTACATGTGCTATTTTTGTTTTTTAGTTTTAATAAATTTGCAAAGATTTCAAACAAACTTCTTTCACACGGTCATTATGGGGTATTATTTGTAGAATTTTGAGGAAAATAATGAATTTAATCCATTTTGGAATAAGGCTGTAACATAAAATGTGGGAAAAGTGAAGCGCTGTGAATACTTTCCGGATGCACTCTAGGTAGTATGCTTAGTGTGTGTCTGTGTGTGCATATATATTTTTTAATTATTGCATTTAAAAAAAAAAAAAAACAAACTTCTTTTAATCATTACTATTAATTACTAACCATTCAACTAAAAGAACCGTTAACATGTACGAAGTTCTGAATTCTCACCTTATCGTTGGACATAGGAAACATCGCTGCACTCATTTTGAAACTGGGATTTGATTTTGTGTTCGTAGCGGACGTAATGCACTCTCACGGGGGGATGTTCCTGGAGAACTCCTACCCCTCATCTCCTGCCTCAGCCCCAGCGTCCCGCAACATTCGAAGACCCAGTGAGGTCAGCATCGCCAGCCAGGTTTCCGGGCTGGTGGATAGTTACACTGCCTCCAATATCGCCAACAGTATGTCCACACACACTCACACACACTCACTAACGTTAACTCAAATCTACAGACAAATCTCTGAAGGAAAATTCAGATATAATGCATAACGGGCTTTTGGACTGAGAAATAGTTTAGTCACTTTAGCTCATTCTATCGAAATTAACAATATGTATTGCATAATTAATTTCTTTTTATCAATTGATGAGTCTGGTGTTTTGTTTTTTTACAGTGACAAAGAAATCAATCAATCAACCAATCAAAATGTTAAATGTCCAGTATTATCTTTATAGCTTTCCTCCTTTTATGTTGTTGTTGTTTTTTTTTTATCTCTTAGCACAAGCATGTCATCTCAATCAGTCCAAAAAGCTTAGCCTTTTGTCCCAGCTGGCCCTCCCTTATAACAAAATGTCCTCGAGAAGCCCATCCCCGAAAGCCCGCTACAAGTTGCTCAGTAGCAGAGCGACAGGCTCAGATGAGGTGAGCTGCTTCGAGCCCTCCCCTCTCCCCAACTCCAGTCCTCCGTCGCCGAGCATGCAGCTGGATATAGAGCAAGGTACTGCTGCCGGAGCGTGGAGGAATATGGGCCTTCCTCCTCCTCTTCTTCATTGCTGTTCTGTCCCATGTACCTGTTGGTCTGAACCACCCAGTCCTGCCCTGTTAGCGCTCACTAAACCCTACCGCAGTTCTCTGCATCTTCAGGCTATGCTGTACTGTAGCTTCTCTTTTTCTCAGTCCTCACTCCCCTCTGTCACTCATACCACCACCATAGAGTCTTCATCTGCAAAACCAAGCTTTCTCTGTGTCTCTCTGGAGGACCAAGTGCCTTTGAAGATGCTTTAAACAAACACGTTGTCTCTGGTATGATATTGCGTGGCTGCCCTGGGGCTGTAACTAATTGCATTTGATTTTTAAATTCTTCAGAAAGATATGGAAAATTGTATTGTTTTTGTTATCGCAATATCATGATTGTATCATAAACTTTCTTTTCTTTTTTACCTAGAGTAATGTTTTTGTTCCTGATAGTTGCATTTTGCCTTTGTAAAAATGTATCATCTTCATACAGGGGGGGCACGGTGGCTTAGTGGTTAGCCTCGCACCAAACCCTCCACGGTTGAGGGGTTTGAACCCCCCCAATATGTGTGTGGTGTTTCCTCCCACAGTCCAAAGACACGCGTTCTAGGCTGATTTGCATTTCCAAATTGTCTGTGCTGTGTGACTGTGTGCGGGATTGGGTCTTGCGATGTGTTTGCACCCCGTCCAGGGCGTCCCCTACCTCGCGCCCCGAGTTTCCCCGGGATAGGCTCCAGGCTCCCCCACGGCCCTGTGTAGGATAAGCGGTCTACGGAAAATGGATTGATGGAACTTCATGCAGGTTTTCCTGTTTGTGCAGAGATGTTCGCATGTTCTTGTAGGATTCCTGTGGGCTGTCTGGTTTCATCCCACTCTCCACCAGCATGCATGTAGGTGGATTGGCTATGCTGAATTGCCCATATGTGTGAATAAGTGTGCGGATTTTCCCTGCGATGGCCTGATCTCCCAATCCTGCGACCCTGATCAGGATAAAAATGGTTACTGAAGATGAATGGAAAAAAAAAAAAACTCCAAGCGCATTTTGGAAATGAACTATGTTTACTTAATCGCACATACACACTTTGTTAATTGATTACATTTAATCATATTTATAATAAATTATTCTTTGCGATAGGAGTCATTTTGCTAAAAGTTGGATGTAAGCAGAGAATCAGCTTGTGCATCTGAATATGGATTTAAATTTTTTATTTTAAATACATATAAATTTAGATTGAAACACTTGGTGAGCTCTCAGAACGGTGTGCAGAATGTAATTCTATAAATGCGTCGGAGAGCACGAGGGAGGGAAAGAGTCTGAGCGGGCTCATGTCTCGCCCACCATGTCGCCTCAGTGCCATTAGAGCTGGCTTTAAAACACTTGATTTTTGGCTCAGCTGAAACAAGAAGCTGCCAGCTGTATCTCATTTCACTTTCCTGTCCTGCTTGGGCTGCGCTCCAGGGGATAGGCTGCCATCTTTTTGTAAACAGGTGCTCTCCGTGGTACTGAAGCAGGATGAGATTTCAGGTTTGGGTATGTGTATTTGGCAGCTTGCACTCACTCTTGTTAGGCTGTGAGAGGAAGAAGATATGAGATTTCGACCAGTGCACTCCAGTGTTTCCACTTCACTTCTTTTCCCACTGCCCTTCACATTTACCTGTGTCATATCTTCAAACCTTTTGTCGCTTAGTCCAAGCAGTCAGAGTGTTTAAGAACGTGGTCTATCCTAATCCTGTACATTAGGTGCCATTGTTTTGTGTGATTGAATCCCTGTTGCAGAGAACCCCTCGGCCTGTTGCTGTTGGATTGTAATTGTTTAAATTGTCCTGCAGTTGCTGCTCGTTGGTGGGGGACAAAGCGCATTGACTTTGCCCTGTACTGCCCTGATGCCCTGACTGCCTTTCCCACCGTGGCTCTACCTCACCTTTTCCATGCTTCCTACTGGGAGTCTACAGACGTTGTGTCCTTTCTTCTCAGACAGGTATTGTTACATCTGCTGTCCACAAGCCCTGCCTCACTTTTTTTTAATTTCCTTTATTTTATTCATTTCTGTCTCTCTAATCCTCTCTCTCGATCTCAGGTAATGAGGCATGAGAACTCCAGTATTCTGGAGCTGGATGGGAAGGAGGTTTCAGAATTCACACCCTCCAAACCACGGGAGAAGTGGCAGAGGAAGAGAACACATGTTAAGATCAGGGTGAGCTGATTCTCCACTTTTCCACATCAAAAATGTATTACATACGCTTACTGTGTACCTACACTCATTGGCTGTTTTATCAGGTAAAACTTCTAGAGTAATACCTTGTACACATATAATCACTCTCTGTCACTATATAATCTGTTGCTATGTGCAATTTGTCAGCCCCCCTCTTCTCCCTCCTTCAGTGGAAAGAGACTAGAGCTATGTGGAGGATAGAGATTGTTTTCTGGGGTTTTTTTAGCTTGTGGTTGCCAGCTCATGCATATATTTTGACTGCTCCTGCAGCTATTTCTGTTTATACAGACCACAACATTTTCAACCCAACTTCCTCAAGATATAAAATGAACTGAAGTAGTTCAGTTGAATAGAAAAAGAAATTGATATGAAAGCACATGGGCTTCTGAAATTTAAAAACAAAAAACTAGTCAAATATTCATTAGCTAGCCCAGCGATCAAGTATAAAGTCTAGTGTGCTTGGCCAGTCACATGTCTTTATGGCCTGGAGACCTAAATATCTAGGCTAAAAATAGTAGCTAACATAATATATAGCAGGATGGAATATTTTTAGTGTAGAGCTGCACTGCACCAAAAAAATCCCTACAGTATTGTAGAAAGAGAAAAAAAAAATCTTGAATATAAGTGACTTTATTCAGTAGTTCTTATGAGATTACGATCATACCAATGTAAGATTATTGCGAGTATTTCTACATATTTTGTATTCATGCTTGATCATGCATTATTGGCAGCTAGTTTTGCTTATTTCAAGCATGTCTAGAAAGATTAAATGTACAAGGCTTAATAATCGTATATTTCTTTTATGATGGTCTCTCAGTGAGAAGTGTACACGTTTATGGAAGTGTAACGTGACCAGGTGAATGTGTGTTGTAGAACGTAACCGCGAACCATCGCGTGAATGACGGAGTATTTACAGAGGACGGCATGCAGGTGGTCACCGGCCGTTTCATGTACGGTCCATTGGATATGGTCACTTTAACTGGAGAGAAGGTAAGCTATCAGAGACGGTGACCTGGCTTCTTTCACTATTAGCAAACGTTTGAGCCATTTTTTTAATTAATTTCTTTTTTAAATCCTTATTCTTGTGTTTTACTTTTGTGCTTGTTTTGTATTTGAAGGTTGACATCCACATAATGACACAACCTCCATCAGGAGAGTGGGTGTACTTCGACACTGAGCTGACCAACAGCAGCGGCCGAGTTTCTTACACGATCCCCGAGAGCAAACGGCTAGGGATCGGCGTGTACCCAGTCAAAATGGTGGTCAGGTATACACCAGAACTTTGGGGGGTGCAGTGAATGTTTTCCACATATCTTAACACGAGGTTAGAGTGTCGAGTTAGCTGTCAGTGCCCTGGATTAGTTACGATCGATGATGGTTTGCTCATTCTTGTCCACATTTATTGGCGAGTAGTTTACCAATAGATAGAAGTCTGGCTTGCGAGACTTTCTTCATGAACTTTGAGTTCTATGATGGTTTGTGCATAATAGACATGCTTTTGTTAATTCCAGAGGTGACCACACATCTGCAGACAGCTACCTGACTGTGCTGCCACGTGCCACAGAGTTTGTAGTGTTCAGCATCGATGGCTCGTTTGCTGCCAGTGTGTCTATTATGGGAAGTGACCCTAAAGTGAGAGCAGGGGCAGTGGACGTTGTCAGGTACATCGCAGCATCCTCATTTAATTCCAGCTACCTTCTCATTCTATCTTCTCCATAACTCTGGTTAAGTTAGATGTTTTGGATGAGAAGGGGCCAAAGGGAAATGTGAATCATTATGGGGTTTTTTTTGTTGCTGTTTTTTTTACAAAATAACATTTTGCTGCCTCTAATATTCTGACTCAACTGGAGAAATGGAGCACACGTAACTCATCATCGTCCGTCATTTTTACTGAGCCGCCAAGTTTTATTTTTCCTCAGTAGTGAAGTGCTTGCCTTAACATTATATCTGGCAACCTTGTTGAGAACAGCTTGCTGTTTCAAACTTCTTACATTTGGTTATTGTCCTGTTTTTTCCAGGCACTGGCAGGATTTGGGCTACTTGATTGTGTATGTGACGGGCCGTCCAGATATGCAGAAGCAGAGGGTGGTGGCCTGGCTCTCACAGCACAACTTCCCTCATGGCATTGTGTCCTTTTGCGACGGTCTGGTGCACGACCCACTTCGTCACAAAGCGAACTTCCTCAAGTCCCTCATCGCTGATGTAGGAAGCTGGAGATGCCTTGATTAAACATGGCATCATTTTAAACGATATTTAAACATTCAAATGAGCAAGGCTGTTGTGCAGTGAATGAAATGACCAGGTTTGAGCTTGTTTTCTACCTTTCTGTCTCTGTCCCAAGGCACACATGAAGATCTTCGCTGCGTACGGCTCCACGAAGGACATCTCGGTGTACACTTCGCTCGGCCTGCCGCCCTCTAGCATCTACATTGTTGGCAGACCAACAAAAAAGATGCAGCACCAGTGTCAGGTATAGCGAGTTTGTTTACTTGATGACGTGAAATACGAGTAATCTGATTTCAGCAGTCCGTTTAAAGTCCATTTTATGTGGATTCAAAGAATCAAATAAAGACGGTAGAATTTTAGCTCAAGAAGAAATACACCACCGTTATCCAGACCTGCGAGACATCAAACCTCAGTGCGTCGTTGCTTCCTCCTTGGGCCCTTTCAACTAGGTCTCTATATGTCTAACTCTATATGGCCAGAAGTAGCAGGTGTTTGAATGTCACTCACTAGCTAGTGTCTTAGCAGTGCTCTGTTTTAGACATACAAGACCTTTTCAGCGGTGGATAAATGATGTGTTCAGTAGCTCCAGTGTGCTTGCTCAGTGCCATATTTTGTGTCCTCAGAAATCTAACAAAAAAAAAAGCTAGTTAGTTAGTTAAATGCATTAATACAGACTAAGGGAAGTATATAAATTCCCAGGTAGGTATAGTTTGAGACCTTGACAGAAATTCACCAAGTCATTGGCGAATGTCTCAAGATTCCCCCCCTCATACTCGTAAGCCTATTTCTGATCAACGACTTTTAAACTGGCTGGTGGAAATAACGCTGGAATATATCTCCAAAGGCTTGCAGAGCCTCTCAGACTTCAAGGCTCATTCCAACAGGAGTATGGCCATGTCCTGTGGCACTCATTGCAGGAGATTTGTTCAGCTGCAAGCTGGGTCTGTTCTAATACGTTTGTTAGGTTCTACTAGCTAGATGTTACCAGTACACCGGTAGCCCATCCTGCCCTAGGTGTTCATAAGGTCATAATTACAGACGATGTCTCGGGCAGCACATCTATAAGGCGACCGTCTTTTTCTGAACAACAGTGTCTGTGTGACCATGTTCAGGAGTTGGGAGTTGTCCAAGTCTTCCATAGGTGGATTTCAAACATTACCTGATGGAAAGAGAACGATAGCTTACTATTACTGTTACAGAAGTTCTCAGAAACATTCAGTGGAGCGATCCACCAAGTATACGCTGCTTCAGTGAGATGGAGGAGCATGGTCATATGCCTGCAGTTAGGGCTGATCCAGGGGCAACTGGATGCTTATACAGAGGGTCAGGGTATGGATCTCTTTCCACTCCATGTTTGAGAGAACTGGGGCTACGGTAATGGTAACGTATCATTGTGTTAACATTTACTGACTGCCCACTTGCAGTGCTTAGGCTTCCACGATCAATGAGTTTGAGTAAACAGGGTTGTTTTTTTTTTTTTTTAAACTCTGTACATATTCAGTGTCAAATGTACTGTTTGATGTAACCAGATATACGCTGCAGGTTGTGTTTCTTTTAAAAAATAGTAATTTCAACCTCACAAAACCCTAATGATAACATGAATGATAACAGTTTTTATTTACTGCCCTTCATCACTCAGCTCTGTGTTCTCCTTCTCTTTGTCCTTTCCTCATTGCAGTTCATCTCAGACGGGTACGCATCTCATTTGTCACATCTGGAGTACAGTCAGCGCTCTCGGCCGGCCAAGACAGGCAGCACACGTGTGACTCTGCGTAAGGGAAGCTTCGGTCTGGGTGTCAGTGGCGACTTCCTGCGCAAACGCAACCACCTGCTGCGCACCATCTCCTCCCAGCCAGCCCCCTCCTCTTCGGCCACGTCCTCCGGCCACGGGAGCCGTCCTGAGCGCGCTCAGAGCCAATCGGAGTTTGACCGCGAGCGAGCTGAGCGTGCACAGAGGAGCATGAGCATTGCGGCGGGCTGCTTCGGGCGTGCAGGGAAGTTGGAGGGAGGCACCCTGAGCCCCAAGTAACCCTCCATCAGCTTGGCGTTTATTACCGGGAGTCCACCGGTCCACGGGATTTTATAGGAAGTGTGGATCGGGAAGAAAATGGGATAAAATGGAACCGACTCTGTGAGAGACTGGCATAGCTTTTCTAATGTAGCAAGAGTGGCATTGGGGAAAAAAGATTTTGTTCCACTGAGGTAACACACCAACAAGAAATCTAATGCCTTACGCATCGCTCTAGGTTTTGGAACGTTAGTCATTGCCTCTCAGTTTGCTTGAATGTATAGAGGACTCGGGTGCTTGAGTAGTTCTGACTCCTCCAATCTCCACCTGCATCATCAGAAAAGTGGAAGAAGTCTCCAACGTCATCGTGATGTCCACCAACATTTTCCAGCTGTAGATACATGCCTCCCTCCTCACGTGCTCAGGGCAGCCGTGTACAGACAAGTCAGCCACGGTCAATCCCAGAAACCACTCGTGTTAGCCACACTCAAGCCCTCTTTGCCAACCTCTTACCCTGAGTTTCTTCCTGTTTTTACTAAGCTATTCTTATGGAGGGGGTTCTCGTCAAAAGCCCTGCAGCATTTGGCAATAAGGACCCACCGTGTTGCGTGTTGTGTTCGGCTCACAGGTCATCAGAGGCCTTACTTCTTAACAGCATATTACCACTCAAGCATTAAACATATATGGGGCGAGTGCTGCTCTGGGGCCGAAAGCGAGGACAGTTGACACTCGAGCTGTAATTTGGCAACAATCCCTTTATCTGGCCATCATGCTTGCAATACCTCTCGGACATCACTAGGGTGTCTAGCGCTCCTGAAAACTCTCGCTCATGTCTCCGGTGCGCGCATGGCTTGTATAGATAGCCAAGTACAAATCGTCCTGAGCCTCCACGCCACCACGTTTCCTCGGCACCCTTTCTTCTCCCTGGTTCCGGAGCAAAAACCACTTCGCTGCTCCGCTCCTCCGAACGAGACGACTGGCGTAGGCGTCTATCCGCATTTACAAAGAGTACACTGGGGAGATCCGTTTTCTCCAGACACTCGACGCGGTAGTTGGTCGTCTCTCGCCAGTTTGTGCACCTTTTATTGCTTTGATTTATCTGAAGAATCGGAGTATACATGGACAACTGGCGGCGCTCAATATAACCAATGGCCAAAACCATTTCTTTTCCAGAAGCTGTAGTTACGTAAATGTATAACCTCATTGTTCCTTTTGCACAAGTCAATAGTGGAACCTTGTTACCATCTCATGTGGCTACATATTGTTATCGTGTAGTGCATGATCTTTATTAATATATGACAGATTTCGAGTGCGTGCGCACACACCGGTAGTATTTATCTCTAATGTCAGGATTAAGAAATGTGCCAAAATTAGAACGATCATTGGAAAGACAAAACGAAACATCAGTTATTTCCTTGTACTACTGGGTATTCGATCCGAGCGTCTGTTCGAGCTATAAAGAAAGGAGTTTGGCACGTGTATAATGTTTATAAGATTTCTATCATTTCAGGTCAACATGAAGTCCTTTAAAAGTCTGTGCTCTAGCTTACTGTTCATATGTAAGTGAGATGTATAGAACTATTGCAGGATATTCTTTTAATCATAAGCTGTGATTTTACTTTTGTTTTTAGATTCAACGGCATGATACGTTGTAGCCAAATACTGTATAAAGAGGTTTTTTTTGGTATTTGTTAACAGGCAGACACTGGATATGAGGGGATGTGATGTATTTAATTAGGATCTTGTTGGGGTTGTATATTCGGACGGAGCGCTGGAAGGTTTTTGGACCCAGCAGCCGCTTGCTTATAAAAGTTCAGGGGATTATAGAATGTTTTGCGATAGTGTGGGGAATAACCGACGTGTAGATATTGTAAAGATGTACATTTTACTATATAGGAAATGTATGGTCAGGAATTATTTATGTAGATTCGCAAAAGTAAATGTCAGATTTTAGTGCATTCATGATTGCTTAATTTTTTTTTTTTTTGGGGGTTAGTTTCTTTAAGGACCAACACCATTAATGCCATCAGCGCAGTTTGTGTACAACAAGACACCACCGCACAGACAATCAGTCTCGGGCACACAAGCAACACACCTAGAACACAATCACCTGGAAATAAGACACTCATCACTCATCAAATACTACTCGTCCATTGGATGAAAGACTTTCTGGGGAATGTAAAAGATTTATTTTCTTAAAATCTGGCAAGTTTTAATATGGTCTTTTTTTAATTGGAAAGGTTCACTAAATTTAAAAGAAATTTCTGTGCAGAAATTTGTTATTTGGAGAAGTATTTGAAAGCGGCGTGCGTAAAATGGCAACGTCACACAAGCGTACTCGAGCGTAAAGTGTTTCTGTGTATTATATAACGCCTTCACGGAGGTTTTTTAATCTGTCCAGCAGAGGGCGCAAATAAGCAGTTCAATGTTATAAAAAGCAGAGGGTTTTTTCTTGGAGAAGTTAATGTGCAATATGTGCTCGCGATTGATTTGTTTTATACAGATTCCAGAAATGTCCTGCACTTTTCCCTCCATGAATGACCAAATCTCTGTTGGAAGCACTTTCTGACTAAGAGGTTAAGATGTGCTGTTTCTTAATACGATTTAATTTAAAATCGAATCATATTGCAATCAAAAACCAGTTCTACAATCTCTACGAGCTGTTTGTTTGTAAATTATTATTGTTACTGCCACACCCTTGCCATTTCCCCCCTTCTTTTAATTCAACCAAGTGATTTACTCCATCCAATGTTGTCTCCAAAACATTCAGAGGTACAAACTGGTGAATATTACTGGGAACCACAGGAAATATATAATATAATCATTTCTATGTTACAGATTTATAAACAAGCAGCAGGTCAGGTTTTGAGTGTAATGTTCCATTTTTGAATAATTTACAATGAATTCACTGTCCTCTGTGTAGAAATCAGCATGTAATCACATAAAAACAAACACCATGCATTTGGACACGTTTCTAAGTAAAAGGCCTGATGTGATATTGTAAAAGCATCGGAGAACGTACTGCTGATGCACACTGTACTACAGCAAAGACACGGCAGCAATTCTAAATGTTTAGTTTCGGTTTCAGACTCTCAGAAAACTCTGAGCATCATCACCTTATGTTTCTCTACCGAGTTTTCAGAATGTATCTGAAACGCATGCTGTTTCTCAAAACCCCGTGTATTTCCAACCATACACTCTGAATTGACTTCTCCACTCTTTTTCACCCACTTGTGCTCGGTTCTGTATTATTGTATGTACTGTGGATTAAATACAGTTGGACAGCCATGATGTTTCTGTGATCTTTAGTGGAGAGAAAATGTCTACATTGTGTTTATTTGGGATGCAGCAATACTCTGTTTTACCACATAATATAAAATCTGACGGATTGTTTGTTTTTTAAACTCTGTATTCATTTATCACTTGCGATCCTTCTTCTTCTTGAAGTCTGCGATGAGAAGGTAGGCCCATGTGATCTGACAAATTTCTAATGATTGGTGTGAGAAATCATACAGCAGCAGATCCAGTCATTATGGGGTTCTTTATTCTTTATGCCAGCAATACATCAGATGTGCACATTCACACTCGCGCTCTCACACACAAAGTTGAAACTGCATCAGCTAGTCTCAGGATCAAGAGCTTCTCAGTATTCTTAAAAAAAAAAGGGCTTTCATGGAATACATATTTCGATGATTAACGGAAGAGAATAATAAAAGCCTCTCTGTGTGGCGTGACGTGATGCAGCTTGCACGTGCAGACACCGGGTTTCCAAATCGGCGAGTAGTCACGCTTTAGGACGTGTTATTGGACAATCGTTACATTTGATTAATGCTAACTGAATGTATATCGGTCCGTACAGGATTTCGCAGAGTTTTTGTGATTGATGCACCCAGAAATGCTTGAATTTGCTGAGTTTTTTTTGGGGGGGGCAGAAAGCTACTTGAATTGGCGAAATTGTTGTGCATCGTCTTTCACAGTGATGTTTGTTGGTAAATGAGACCTTTTTAGCTGTACTCATGTTCGATGCACGTGAATCGAAGAGGGCTTTTGCTGAACGCGTGTCTTGCCCCAAATCTGTGAAATCTAATTTTGAAATATCGCAAGCGCCTCCAAATATTGTGGCGTTTGTGTTCAAAACTGCGACATCCTGGACATACTGGTAAAAGAATGATGTAAGTGTATTTCTAGTGCAGTATAGGGACTGTGGCATGGGAACATGTAGCTGTATCAGCCTAAGTAGTGCTTATTAAGCTTAGATTTCTTCTAAATGTTACAGGGCAGAGCTGATTGGTGGATGGGAATTAGCTATGACCAAATTAAGGAGGAGATTTAAAAAAATAGTTTTTCTTGAATTCATTCAGGGATTTTTTCCTCTCAGTTATGTTCAACTATTCTCTAGATGCAGCGTCACGCCACACGGAGGTAGTGTGTGTGAGTGAAACAAGCTGAAGTGAGCAGGACGGCAGCAAACACACATTAGACTCAGTGCATATAAATTTAATGGCAACAAAACAACACACTGCAAGTACAGTAACAGCTGCAATCGAAATGCCTACATCACACTCCTCCATTTACACATTTATTCCCTTTTCCTCTCCACGTGTCAACCACCAACACTAAACGCTTCCCTAATCCTCTGTATTGTCTTAATGACAATGTGATGACGTCATGAAGGTATTTAATCTCAGTTTGTGCGGTGGTATTTAGTCACAGGTGTGTTGCAGCAGGATGAACATGAGTGTGGTGAATAGGCCATGTCTATAGTCTCTTCATTCCAGTACTTTTTCATCGATTTGCCCTCAGAAGAACAGAGGCAGAGGGTACAGGAAGAAAAAGAAAACGATGATTGGTTCCAAGCTATACATAGTCACGCTGGCCTAATCTCAGATCAGTGTGATGACCAGCTGAAAATCAAATGATAAAAATGGCACTTACGAACAAAAGCATGTCGTGTATGGCTGGCTGCATAGAACCTGCATTTCTTTTTAAAATACTATTTAATTTTGTCCTAAACTGGAAGGGTTTTTTTTTTTTTTTAATATTTATTAAATATGGATTAAGTATGAACCCTGTATTAATATGCCTCTGGATATACTGGAAAAAAAGCACCAGCTGTAGAAATGGCAGCGTGGTGGAGGAGCTCTGACTCCTACAGTTCCTCAACCTCAGCTACATCACTCGAGTGCATGGTTGCAGCGTTTTCCAACCAGTTCAGTTGGCTTGAGTTTTCAAAATATAAACCAAATCGTAGCCAAATCTAAACCACTGCGATCTTGACCAGGCTGTTATTAAAAGATGAAGGAAAGAACACTGGCAGTACAGCACTGGTCATTCTTTGCTCAGTCACGCTGACATGTAAGATGCACAGCTCTGGTCTCAACCACAGGCCGTGTAAACCTTGTGTAAAAAAAAAAAAAAGCACCTCCTATTCGTATCTGTATTCATATAGAAACATTATCTGGATAATTTATTCATATTAAGTTATATGTCGTTGATCACTCAGCCCTCTCAAACTACTAAGGTACTGAGATAGCTCTTAATATATGACAAGGCAGTGTGTTAAACCCAATACTGGAACACAGCTGAGATTTCCATTTGCACGGTCTGTTGTTCAGTGACGTTCACTCGTCCGCACACGCCTAACTGGCCACCAATGCTTAGTGACTTCATGGAAAGTATGTGAAGTTGAATATTCTGCAGTTTGCTCTCTTTTTCACTGTGTGAATATACACATCTTTGAAGGTCTTCACATCAAGTGCCACTGTTCTATAAATCGAGGAGTTAGTACACGTTTTAAAAGCAGCCACATCGAGTGAAAATGTAGTTTATACACAGATGAGTGCAGGTGTAAGGGAATGCGTGAGTAAGAACCAGAGCCACTGTGTGCATGCAATTATTCAAAATCTCTTACGTCGCATCGTGGCCTTTATATTGTTCGGTTTTATAAAAGTCATTTTAGTTAGAACTGGAATTCATTTGAATACTTTACAACTAGACTTAAACATGTGCTTCTGAACTCTGTTTGAAATGAAAAGGAATTGGTACAAGAAGTGAAAAAAGTTACTCATGTACACAGAGATGAGGGTGAAAGGCTGAAAACCTGGAGAGCTGCAGTTTTCCTCTTTCAGCTGCCGGATCTGTAAGCAGTGAGCTCCGAGCGTTAGAGGGCTCGTGGCCGTTTGGGGTTGATCTGCTTACTGGCTTGCTCCTCCTCCTGAAGAGTAGACCTGAACGCCTTCACTTTATCTGTTTCAGAGGGGAGAAAAGGACCATTTACAGAGATGAACCATGAAGATTCGGACTTTACATAAGCATGTTTGTGAACAAGCAGAACAAATCTACAAGTTGACGAGAAGTGAAATCATGTTTGTAGTTCAGTGCTGGGCAAAAAAATTATAATCAAGACCCAGTTTTAACATGTGATGTCTGGGCTTTTGGAGAACTAAGAGTCCAATCACAGCTATGAAGTGATGTCTGATGACCAACGTGGATTTAGTACACACAATGAAGTAAGCATGGAATAAAACGTGCTGTTATAGGAAAATAATCAACGACTGTGTTGTAATGTGACCCAATACATAGATAATACTCTTGGGTTCAGCTAACAACTGCACATCCCAAAGGTTTTATTCTTCTTATACCAGATACATTTCCGTTTTTTTTTTTTTTATATAATATATATATATATATATATATATATACATATATATATACATACATACATACACACACACACACACACACACATACATACATACATACATATACACATACATACACATTATTCTTATGGATGCACAAAAAGCACCAAATTAAACTACAGTACTACATGAACCTAAACCTTTTAAGCAGCATGCAGCAGTTTCCCCTGCCCCTTACACACAGTGGAGCATTTTGGATATAAACGTTTGTGCTTGCAACACTTTGATCTCCGTGGTGTTTATTATAAAATGTTCTCCTGTCTTTCTTCCTCTGTCTGATGGTAACTGAGGTCATGTTGGGAATAAAAGTTAACGCTGAAAGAATGTAAACTGAAGAAAGTCATGATCGTGACTCTGGGTGTCTGCTAATACTAGCGTGCATATGACGTCATGCGCCGTCGTGGCTTATACTTCCGGTTAGTGAAAAAAACCTGCTAGTGTTATATTTGAGATGATATAACCGTTCTAAAATCCACACATTAGACGGTAGTGCAGAGTGCACAGTGTAAGTGTGGAGTACTTCATTTGGGACACAACTTTAGTATTTACTCTCCGAAGCGTGTTTTCTGAACAGAAGTAACGTAATGAGTAAATATGCTCAGAGCCATGCGCAGACCAACTAATCCATAATGAGATTCGTTGACAACGATTTTTTTTTATCGATTAGGTGTTGCAGCTCTAATATACACAAATACATACACACACATTGTTTCTGTAGTATATGTTTGTGATATATACATACACATTATATATATATATATATATATATATATATACACACACACACACACACACACATACACACACACACACACACACAAATATAGTGCACAGCCCTCAAACTCAAGGAAAACAAAGTTACAGCTATACAGGATATCGCCGCTTGTTTGGTGATTGTTCCCAAACAAATTGCGGCCAAAAATTCTTGAATATGTTGCGACTTTTTTCTAAAATTGCGAGTTTTTGTGCTTTTTTTTTGCAGAAAACTACTAGGATTGGAGAAATTGCAGTTGCACTAAATAGTTTTGCGCTGTCTTTCTAGTGATGTTTGTTGGTAAATGAGACCTTTTAGCTGTACTCATTCAACACATGAATCGAAGAGGGCTTTGGCTGAATGCGTGCTGTGATGACATCACACTATGCATCTTGGCCCAAATCTGCGGAGTTTGCTTGATTTTGCATAAATTTCTGTTATAGCAAAATCCTGGAGGGACTGGCTAGATCTCTGTTACAAAGCCCTGACACTGCAGAATCCTTCCTCAAACACTCAAGAAATGCTCACATTTTCAAAAATCTATTTATGTTGAGCGTCTGCCATGAAGTCCCCCTGAATGACTTGCTACTATAGAAACAACGTATTAGAACGAACATTGCAGAAGATTAATCAATGACTCCTTCTGACCAATCATAATCGAGAAACAGTTACACAGTTAAGCTACTAAGAAACATCAATGTGCATCCAAAAATAAATAGCAACAAGCTGAAAGCTCAGGACCGAGTAATTATAAATGATCCAGTATTTATTTACCTCTGAGCTCTGTTAAGATTTCAATCTTTTGATCCAAAATTTGCTCCAGCTGTGTTGCGTACGAGTCCACGTCATAATCCACTTCCTCAGTCATCTCTATAAGGACCTTCTCATCTTCCAGCCAGCGTATAGACTCCTGCAGCGGAATACAAAGCATGCGAGGTATTTCTAATGAACACGCGCACAATGGGGGGGGGAAAAAAATAAAATAAAAAATAAAGCGCAGCCATTACTAGAATTTCCACACCAATTTACGCTGTAGACAATGCAACATCCATACGTAACGACTGATACTGATCTGATCCAAGAGGAGGATTTCTTCCATCTGCTCATGTTTCGGAGCTGATAAAACCGTGCAGGTGAAGGGGTTGATGAGAAAACTGGCAACACTAACGCTGTACCTGAAATACAGCTCTGTGGTCCTCCAGAACCTGCTCCTCCATCTCCACCAGCTGAGACACGGCCTCATGGAAGGTGAAAAGCTGAGGAGAGACCTCCTCCTCCTACACACACACACACACACACACACACACACACACACACAGTGTTATTGATTTGCCTGGTTATGATGCTGTGTATTTTTACATAATGGTCCCCCACTACTGTGTGTAAGTGCTTTATCCTGGTCAGGGTCATGGTGTATCTGGACCACTACAGTAGATGGTAGGTGTTTATCTGCAGTGGATCTGAACAGATGTTTATTTTAACAGAGGTGGTCTCAATGCTCTGGCCATAGTTTTTTTTTTCCCCTTACATTCTGTTCACATAGCAGTTTAAGATCGTCTCTCTGAGGAGAGCTGCCCACTCCCCACTGCGGCTCCAACACGTCCAGCTGGCTCATCGGATGGCTTCCTGTTCTGCATTCCATCACTGCACCCGGGTCGACAGTCAGCTCCTTTACTCTACACACACACACACAATTACACATATTTAAACGAGCAACATGTTCATAACGATGATGTTTGTGTTAGCTCGAGCGTGAGAAACAACACCAGTATTTGAACGAAAATGGTTCAGACATTCCCAGATGCAGGACTACAACAGAGAGAATGGGGTTAATGACATGAAATCAACAAGAACACAAAATAAAGCACACACAGCACCTCCATACTGAAATGAAAGCAACTCAGTAAATATAGTCGATGTGTGAACAGAAAACGAATTGGCAGAGGAGCGTTTAAAGAAGCGTGACGTTGGGAAAAGAAGAAGACCTGCTGGGTGAGGGAGCAAAGTCATCGTACTCGTAGGTAGGAGAGAGATCGGAGCGGCCGCTTCCCCCCTGAGAGAAGGGGATGTCTGATGGGCTTATCCCAAACTCCTTCACTCTGACAGAGGGACAGACAGAGAGACGACAGTGTGAGACTTGACACTGTACACATGTGCTGATAACTGGTTATTCAACATGCAAAAGATTATTATTATTATTATTATAATAGACACTTCACTGTCTTCACTTTATCAGTGGCTTGATTTGGATCTGTAGATTACCAATGTGTATTTTTTAGCTAGCTAATGAGTGACTACAAGCATCACAGGAACGGTATCTTAATTAAATGTGAGAACAACAACAAGGTCAGTCAAAAACACCCTGTATTAATGTTTTGGTTAAACATCAAGGGTTCAAGTTAAATATTGTAGAATTAGGGGCAGGAGGAATCTGGATCACTCGAAGTTAGCACTTGCAGTACGCAGAACCTTCACAGAATGTTCGCGGGAAAACTTTTATTTTAAACGACTGTATGCAGAGGCTCACGGAGAAGCCACTGGCGGAATATTGGATATCCATGCACGCCGAATATAGAGAACTCTCATTCACATCAACCTATCTCTGTGAGGCTGTTTTCTCAGCACTGGTTTATCCAAAGGAAAAAAAAAAAAAAAGTGTTGAGCTAGAATCCAAAACATTTCGGGGCAGTGTGACATGACAAGGTCATTCTTAAAAGTGGGTTGCACTTGCAAAAAGATTAAGGGCTGCTGGTTTAAGCAATGGCATCAGCACAAGTGTATTAAATTATTGAGGAACTACTTTTGGAGAACGGCGCCCAGGGCCAGGATGCCCATCTCTGTTTACATGGGGCTCCAGTCAATCTTTTTATAGACACCCCCTACACCAATCATCTCAGTCTGTTCGGAATCCAGTGAGCACTCAGCACAGCCAGATACTTTTACTATGAGCAAGGATAGAAAATATATAAATAAATAAAACACACACACACGACTGAAAAAAATAAATAAGAAATAAAGTGAAACTAGAATAAACACTGGCAGCGCTCCTTCAAGATGGAGAAATGTTTTACCTCATTTCTTTATAGTGAGATCATGACGATCCCTGGTAATACTAACTCGAACACCACAGATCCCAGGGGTGTTGCTTTGTGTACATGGGTGGGAACGGGAGGTGGGTTCGCCTTGGCAGCTAGACACTTAATCTTGACTAATGCACCTTGAACCGAAGCCCATTTTAAAACAATTGTGGCTTAGACAATTGTCCGTACACACAAAAACCTGAGCATGTACACCTCTAAAGCAGTAATGCTACAAACAAATAGCGTTTGTACAAACCTGTTGGCGTATCTCAGCGTATTCAAGGTGTTTTCACAAGAAGCCATGCCAGGAGAGATGGTGGCAATCTGCAGATGGTACAGATTTACATTAGCATCATCACTATCGAACAATCCTTTAGTCACTGCACTAATTACCGCCAGTGCTTTCCTGTTGGGAAGTGGATTACGACAGTGTTGCACACTGTATTCCTGAAGAATGAGAAGCTGATTAAATAGGAGCTCTGTATATGAGAATGCTCCCCCCCCTCTCTCCTCCAGATGCCACTGTGCTATAATTAAGATCTGTGTCTTAATTAAGTTAAGATCCAAGCTCACACATTACTCACCCAAGTAATAATTCCTTACATTGATATAGAGATTTTCTAGACACTCAAAGTGCTTTACATTATATTGGGGGAAAATCCTCTCAACCACCACTAGTATGTAGCATCCACATGGACGATGCGACGGCAGCCGTAGAGCACCAGAATACCCACCACACACCAGCTCAGAGATGGCCAATTCAGAGATGGAGGTAAGTGTTTTGGGTCTGGCACTGTGATCGTTTCAATAGTACAACCACAAACATTATTATAAAAGAATGGCTACCATTTGGTAAAAATGAATTACTTGAATATCAAATGTAGCAATTCCCAAACTTGCAGAGACTCCTTTCCTTACGAACATAAACGAATACTGCAGGTTAATATTTTGGTAAACTGGACAACAGGGTCTTCTTTATGGCTAGAGCTGGACATCTGTATTACGTGCAGAAATAAATCCACTTTGATGGTTAGAATGCACTCTGGTTAAACTACGGGGACACACGATTAGAGGTGCTGACCATCTCACCATGCACGTTCGGGAGTTCTCGCCAATAAAGGAGTCTCGCAGAACCTGCGTGAGCTTACTGGCTCGGAACGGAGTGTGAGGCTTGTTGCGACCCAAGGCTCTGATGCACTCCTACAAAGCACAAAGTTCACTTTATTAGCACACAAATAAAAGACTGAGGTAACTTCTATAAAAGAGTGAGAGAGAGAAGGCAAACCTTCAGAGCCAGTAAACTTTTATTGATCTCGGCCCCTTCAAGGCGAGTCTGGCGGTCGGCGCTGGACGTGTCCGCCCCTCGCTCGTTGCCCGCCAAATCTATGAGGGAGAATTTGCCGTGCATTTTACCCCTCCTCCTCAGAATGATCTGGAAAACGGCATGGCTGCGAGAGGAGTGTGCATTGGCTGAGGTCTGTCCGGACGTCCTGCAGTAAGAAGCACAGAACAGACTAAATGAAGACCAAAACATTTTAGTTTTCAGCACAGCACTGTTGAATTCTTTAATCTGATTGGTCAGAATATGATTCATTTTCTATAAGAGCAGCTCGGACAGTAGTTCAGCTGTAATTCAAGTCAATATATAATTAAGCTTGCGCAAAAACATCGACGTTTCTATAGTAACATTTAAACTTAATAATAAACAAACAGAAGAGTGGGTCAGGACAGAGGTCTTTGTCTTTGCAGTTTCTCTATAACATGACAAGCTGCATTTTTTTGTCTTATTAACAGAGAGAGAGAGAGACACTGTTCCACAAAATTAAATGTAACTGTAAATGTTGAAAAAGTATATGCCCCATCCTGATATCTTCTGTTTTTGTTAATACTAAATTGTTTCAGACAAAACAAAATCTGACATAAAACAAAGGCAACCTGAATAAACACAAAATGTTATCAAATTTCATCTGGGCCTGTGTGAAAATGTATTTGCCCCCATAATTACTAATTCCCCAAATCTATGAAACTACATTCATAACAGGGTTCAGCTGGACTAGACACAACCAGGCCTGATTACTGCAAACCCTGTTCAATCAAATCAACACTTAAATAGAACTTTTTCAACAGCATGAATTTGGTTAAATTTGGTTTTACCCAGTAACACACTGTGACAAAGTTTGAAGGGGATTGAAATACATCAGTCTGGGAAGGATTACAAAGCTATTTAAAAAAAACTCTGGAACCACAGTGAGAGGCGTTATCTCCAAATGGAAAAACTCGTCACAGTAGTGAACCAACCCAGAAGTAGCCGACCTTCCACAATTCCTCCAAGAGCACAGCGACCACTCATCCAGGAAGTCACAAAAGAGCCAAGGACAACATCAAAAGGACCTACAGGCCTCTCTTACATCAATAAAAGGTCACTATTCAAGACTTCACTATCAGAAAGACACTGGGCAAAAAGGCATCCATAGAAGAGTGGTGAGGTGAAAACCACTGCTAACCCAGAAGAGCATTAAGGCTCGTCTGAATTTTGCCAAAACACACCTCGATGATCCAAAATATTTTGGTAGAATGTTGTGGGGATTGAGGAGTCAAAAGTGGAACTGTTTGGAAGACAGGTGTCTCGTTACATCTGGAGTAAATCAAACACTGAACTATGTGTTTTGAATTCAATTCAATTGCAGTAATTGAGGGAAACATGAATTCTGTTCTCTACCAGAAAATCCTAAAGGAGAATGTCCGGTCTTCAGTCCGTAAAATGAAACTTAAGTGCAACTGGATTATGCAGCAAGACAACGATCCAAAAGCACAGGAGTAAATCCTAGACCTAGAAGTAAGTGAAAGACTCAACTCAAGTTATCAGAAGCGTTTAGTTGCAGTTATTGCTGCTAAAGTTCGCAACCAAATTTTAAGTTTAAAGGATCACACTTTTTTTTTGCTTAAATAAAATATTTTTTAAATAAAAACAAAATCTGTATGGTTTAGTTGCCTTTGTGTTTTTTTATATTTCATTTGAAGATCTAAACTATTTAATGAGATATACACAAAAACATAAATCAGGATGCGGCAAATACTTTATCACAGCACTGTACAATGTGTCATGTCTATGAACGGGAACAAAAATCCATTCTTGAATGCATCATGATTCATAATTTAACCGTCAACACTTCCAAACATTTCTGTGCAAAAGTGTTAGGCACCCTAACTGTATTATAGATGTTTATTTGATGACTTCTATATTATCGAGTCAGTACAAAAAACATTTTAGATTTCCAAACATGAGTTTTCTAGCACAAACTGAAATGTTACAGAAAAATGTTGGTATGTCAGTAAAGAAAGTAGTATGTTACGCAAGAGACAATTTTCAGACAAAAATACACAAAAAGGCTGCTGGGTTTTTCTGCAAAATAAGAAACAAGTGCAACAATCAAAGTCTCCAGAAGAACCGTGACTGGTTCTGCAAGATAAAACTTACAGCTCACTTCCATATAAAACTGCACACATCATACCGGACACTACAATACATTTTTTTCTTTTTTAAAGCAAAGGGTAGTCAATCTAACGAGTGATGTTGTTTCATTTATTACTGTTTATTTCTGCACTTTATAGTATTTTTCTAAATGTAGAAACATTTAATTTCTTTATTTTTGAAGGCATCTTTGCTGTACAACATTTCTTTGCAAGACTTTTGCCCAGTACTCTACATCAGTCCTAGTGTTTTCATTCATCATAAATTCTTAACCTGGGGAAAAGGATCATGCAAAATCCAAATCGAGATGCTCATAACATCTTCACCCTGAATCAAGAGGAGGCAAACGATTTCCACCGTTCTCGTCTGTCTAAAGTTGATCTGCCATTTTGAGTTGGGAAAATTCTCACCTGCAGCTGTTGCCCATTTCTATGAGTTTCAGGACGTCCTCAGTGCAATGAACCTCTCGTTCCTGCAGTCCTACAACCTGCACCTGCTGCTTGCCATCCTCCAGAACTCGCAGCTTGGCCTTCCTGTTCAGCAGGTCAAACACCTGCGCACACACATATATACAAATTATATATCTTTTTATTTATTTATATATATATATATATATATATATATGTGCATACATACACACACATAGAATCATGTTTCAAAACTCCTTCAAGGTCAGGTCTAGGTCATGTACCTAAAAATGGCTTGAGATGAATTAAGTAGGAAGGTGCTACTTGCCTTTCCGCTGTAAATTTCAAAGAAGGTGGAGTAAATTTGGAGGTCTAACTTCTTGTAGTTTGGCTTCTTTAGCATTAGAAAAACGTCCCGTGCTGCAAAGAAAAGAAGTTTGTTTATTTTTTCAAACCCTGAGTTACTACTCTAACCTGAAGTTCTAATATTTACCTGCCAGTGCATAGATCCCTTTAGAGCAATCCTGATTTTTCCCAGAAAAATCCCCACCCATGGTCTGGAACAGAGAGAGAAATAGATTAGGATGTTGAGATTGGGTTAATGGGCTTTGAAACAAATCTGTTCCAGTAATACCAACTACTCTGGCGTGAGGTTATTTACAGTAACACCTACATGAGTTTTACCGCTTCCCGTTTGTCCGTATGCAAAGCACGTAGCCATCCCCCTCTCAAATATGGTCTCCACGAGCGGCCGGGCGGTAAACCTGAAAGCAAAGCTCTTGCAATTACTACACTTTTCCAGAGTTTTCACCTGTCCTCCACACAACACTTTTAGTGTCTGTACCTGTAAACCATTTCGTTTGTGGCAGTATCATCGAAGGCATAATCAAAGCGAAAGGTCTGGTTCTCCAGGTATCTCGTTAAGTCCACTTTCTGTTTGGGTTCGTGGACCATGACCACGTCCTTACTGGGGATGGTGATGACATCCAAGTCCTTCAAGCTCATCTCTTGACAGATTTACAAACGTACCAGTGAATACAACTGGACCTCAGTAAAAAGTAGTCAGCACGTCATTCATACACTTAACAATTAATCCGCGAGTTTACAAGAATTCACATATACACTTTTTACCTTTTTTGTTCAGTGGCCGTGCCCTGACACACACACATATCCTGTGCTCCTCAATCTGGAAAAAAAAATGATCATTTCAAACACAGTACTATTACACGGTATAAAATGGATATTTTACTTTTACTGAACTCTAAATAAATAAAACAGTGAAAGCCTGACATTATTACCAGATCAGCAGTAGTCAGTGGCCTGTAGTCCAGACTGGCTCTGAAGTCCCGGATCATGCACATAATTTCATAATTAGGTGTTGTTGTATCTATTTCCTGTGTGGAAAATAAAACAAATAATTTTCTTAAAAAGGACTATAATAACACCTTTACACATTTCTGAAATGAAACGGATTATAGGAATTCAGTACACTGAATTAAATTTTTGTATTATATTTTATTTTTTTAAACGATCAAATGATCATTATCGGGGTGCAGTAGTGGCTTGATGGTTAAGGCTCTGGATTACTGAACAGAAAGTCGGGGGTTTAAGCCCCAGCACTGTCAAGCTGCCACTGTTGGGTCTTATTGTGACACATCAATGGCCAAACTTTTATAATTAGGTGAATGTGTGATTTAAAGTCAAAAAGGCTTGAAAACAAGTTATTATGTGAAAACTGCAGATAAACATAGCCAAAGAAAGCCAAGAAACGCTTATTCTTTTAGCACGAATCATTAGCTCAGCTGCAGAAAGGTCCGTTCGTCTTAAATACATAAAATGATTATTTATGGCACGAAGTTTAAGTGAAAATGCCTGTTAAACCTCTACCTGAGAACATCATCTCTCATATGGTGACAGTATAGAACAATTGGTAGCAAAGTCACATAGTCTTCGGAAGACTTTGTGGTAAGTCAAGACTTGATATTTCACCACTCGTACAAGATATTTCATCAGTCCAGAACCGTGTTCGGGATTATTAACCTCGTCTCTGGTGAGCTGTAACCCTGTACCTGTGCTCTCTTCTCCCTGAGCTCCTGCTGCTGCAGGCGCCGCCTCTCCCTCTTCTCCTGCAGTTTCTCCACCTCCTTCACACAGTTTGACTTCCTGCGAGCTGAACGCGTACAACACACACAAATTAAACATAGTTTCACCAAGGAACAAAACCCAAACAGTTGTCATTTTAAAGCTGCGTGCTAAACATCCTCCCTTTGATAAATGATAATTAACGAAGCTGCACGTGTGACATGCTGCAGCGAGACGAAATAATTACGTTAGCCTGAGCCGACTGGTTGCTCGTGAACAATGGTGACAAGGCGTAACATCTAAGCGGCGAATGGAAACCAACTCTAAATGCTGCGTTTGTTTTACAGCTAAACAGTAGCTCTGTTCAAGCTTTGGGAAGCTCTTCATTCCACTGCGTTAAGTGTTTTGTGGAGATGATGCACTCTATCATTTGAGAGATCACAAACTCCATTATAATTGAGAACTACTGTACCTGTACTGTGCATTATGGCTTCGATATTTTAGAATAAAAACAGGGGGGTGGAGTTGTTGCCTTGTTTCATGCAGTAGACAGTACTTTATTACTTTGTGCACTTTGAGCTTGCGTGTGCGTATTTGATATTAGACTTGGCATTGATGTAGAGCCCCGTTTCTCTATAATCAGTTAGGATGCACTTAGAACCTTGAGCAATAAAACTAATAAAATCCTGTTTCATACTGAAATACTGAAAGTCTAATCATTAATGAATTTATGAAAATCACCACAAAGCATAAAATAAACTATTATTAAATTAACCAGGCTTAACAATATTGTTTTTCCTTGAGATACTTATTTAGCACATTTTATAATCTATCTTTATCAGATTTTCTCTAAAGCCAAATTAAATGTATTATATTTCATTGCATTATATTCTTTCAAAGTTCAAGGGTGATGTAAGAAACAATAATCACCACTTGCAAGCTCTTTGCAGTCAATAAGGAATGTAATTGCTGTTGCAATATGCTTTGACTTTCTTTTCCTGGGAAGGACATGGACTGATGCCTTCTCAACGAGCTGAATGTGAAGAACCTTCACCTCCTCCAGTACATGCTTACATTTCAGTGGTGGTATTATTATTATTATTATTATTATTATTATTATTAATTTATGGGATACAAGAAAATAAAAAATAAAAACCACTATTCAACCAACTTGTATGCAAGTGATCCTCAGGATTAGGGGAGGGCCTCAGCTGAGGGGAGTCTGATTATTATTTCTAAAAGATCAGCCTATATGTCTTAACAAGCGAACATTTTATGTTATTGAATATGTACTTGTGTGAAAAAAGGGAAAGGAGCCAACATGGTAGATTATTGCAGTATCATGGGTTGCGCAAAGGTCATTTGGATTCCTTTTCCAGAAACACCATCAAGCTGTTCAATTCAGCAACCTTATTTCAGGCAGACTGCTTTACTCTGATCACGCAGCACTCTTCCTTTGCTGTTCTACTCAACACTGTGCTGCTGTGCTGTGTTTCTGTACCATTCTGCTGCTGCTGCAGTGTCTGGTGCTGGATGGGAGGAGGAGCTGGAGCACTAGGAGCTTGTTCCATCTGCTGGCTGGGCCGCGCTCTCGTCGTACCTATGACTAGCAAGACAAGCACAAGCGAGTGTGATAGACTTCAGCACGGGGAGCAACACAGGAGCCCACGTACTCATTTACACCAAGAATAATTGCAATAATCCTTTCTGTTTCTCCTGACTGCTAGAGGTAGCTAGTAAATAAATAAAATGATTTGTTTACTCTTAATCCAAGGTCCATCCTCCTCTTTCAAATACTGTTCTAATGTATATGCATTAAAAATATGTTTTTTGGCTGCTACTGTACACCATTGGAGTTTATTCACAAGGCTGTACTGTACTGAATCTGGGACTTTTCTAGCTTATATGGAATAACTGAATGCCTTGCACAATGTTATTTTTTTTGGGGGGGTGGGGTCTTCTGATCCATGTTAATGAATGGGTGTCTAAACTAATGATCACTGCTATTCATGAAAGACCATCTGCTGGCCTTCAGAGACAATGTAGCAAAACCATTGCGGCACACTATTTCTTTTATAAAAGATAATGCCAAGCACATCCAACATGCTCACACTTTATAGCCAAGGTAGAATTTACATTTGGGTCTTAAAATGTGACCTTAATTTTTCTTGTCATTAATAAAACTTACCGTGGCTGCTTTGATTCTCTGTCCTAGAGCGGCTTACCTCGGTTATCCCTTGCAGGTGTTTCATTCTTTGGTGGTGCTACTGTGCGGCGATTCTACAGAGTAAGGCAAAAGGGTTACACTAAGCTAATTCAGAATCATCACTCATGCTCCAGTACTGTACGTGTGAAAGCAGGGGAAAACAGTCAAAAATATCTTTCCATGCATTTAGCAAATTGTACAAAACAGTACTGCAATTCCGATCAGCCAGAAAATAAATCACAGGTTTCAATCAACGCCTCATTCTAAAATGTTGTCGTCTCTATAGTAACAGCTCATTTACAGGGACTTCAGGGATTTACAGGTTGAAGTGCCGCATAAACTGCTAAAAAATAAAAACATACACATATCATTATTGCTATGGAGAGGTTTTCTGTTTCGAGACGTTTATTTCGTTTATCATTATTTTTGGAATTCAAATTTCGAAGGAGTCCCCAGTCCGTTTATCCAGATGTAGTTACATTTAACGTTGAGGAATGTCCATGAAACACTTCCTGTTTTCACTTTCATTATAACAGCTAAGCTGACCTAGAAACAACAAAATGTTCATTCCTCCATTCTGAAGACTTTCCTGTGTCCTTAGCATTTTGTATTTTCTTGGTAATGTAACATGCTACATCTTTAATAATCAATCCTCAATTTAAAAATCATTAGTCAGTTAAAGGCCTTGAACTATTTGTAACAGCCTTTAACTGAGAATATTGATTATTAAATATGCAGCTCGTCACGTTACCAAGAAAATACAAAACGCCAATGCCTCAGTCCTGAAAAGACACTTCAGGACGTGCTGTTATAAGATAATACTCAATTCTGGGGTGAATTCTACTTCGCTCCTGGGCTACATCACACTACCCCATCTGCAGCCATGTTTCCATTCACGTGATTTTACGCAAGTTTAGGGAAATCACATAAATTATTATTTTTTTAATGCTGGATGGAAACACCAGATGTGGAAAAAATATCCAAAATACACATAGGTGCTTCATGGAATTTATTACCGGTAAATGTGATTCCATCATTGTTTATGCGCATGCCTTCCTATCAAATAAAAAAAAAGTTACCCGCCTCAACTGAGCGCAGATTTTTTTTTTAATTTTAAAAATTAAAAAATAAATAAATAAAAATTCGATAAGACGACATGCACATAAATAATGATGGAATCACATTTACTGAATAAATTCCTTAAAGCGCATCAAAAAAGTCATGTGACTGCAGCACAAGTTGGGAACACACCTTATTTGTGGGGATCTTGTTCACTTTAACAGAACTTGACACAGGAGGAGGCGGGGTCTCTGGACTTTGTGCGATCTCTTCATCGGGCGCAAGGTCGGGATTTAGTGCAAAAATGCTCTCCAGGTCAATCTGTTCAGGAAAATCAAAAGGGTTAAAGGTCATCCACATTCTGAACAGTTATATTGCAGCCCTACAGCTACTGCCTAACACACACAGCAAATTATACCAGTGTAGCTGCATTTTTATATCATCTACACTGACTATGTGGCTTCTGTCTATAAGACAAGGCAGTCTACCTAACCCCATAGATCAACACTACACATCTGTACACCTGTGAGAAGAGAACGTGTCACGAGATGAAGACAAAAAAAACCAAAAACTTAAATCGTCATCTTGAATATTAACTGTGACTTTTACGATCCAAGACATTTACTTCAGGAGACATCCTTGTGTGTTACACTAAATAGTCATGCGCTTTATAAAAACACAGGCTGTACCTCTTTCCCTTTTGTGTCACCGTTTTCAATCCATTCCACAGTGACGCTATCGTTGTCTTCATTAAGCGACGTGACCATGGCCTGGTGTATTCGTCCTGCAACGAGAACAGGCATCACATCGTTTAATCATTCTGCATGTCCAAATTCTGCATGGATTTATATATACACACTTGATCTTGATTAGTCAATAAATTCTACATACAGCCATATTTATTAATCAATATTCTCAGTTAAAAAGTCTTGAACTATTTGAAACACTTTTCCAGTTTTTAAAATTTGTTTTATTTAGTTGATTCATTTTTATTGTCGGTTAACTTCTCTGTGTTTCAATCATAAGTTTTATATAATTAACTTACAGTAGGGGAAATAAGTATCGAATGCATCAACATATATATTTTTTTTCCATTAAATATATTTGCAATGAGGTTATTTTGCTTCTTTTGCTTGAGGTATTTAGCTTATCCAGTTGTGTAGATTTGGGAAGTGGCATCCTACTGGAACTGGGAATCATTTTGCCAGCTCTCTTTCAATTGGACTGGTCAGTGTGTTCAGATGAGCGAAGCCACTCAGCAGACGATGACCTGGAAAGGCCACTGATTTTATACCTTTATGCAAAGAACTAGGATTATTACTTGTCAGACTATATGACATGATCCAACAACATTTTGGCTGAATTATGTAACATAACATATCCCTGAGATAACATGTTCTCTATGTCAGATTCTACGATGAAGTTCCTCTGATGATAGACGTGTGATTAAAGAAAACGACTACGTTTGGCTTAAGGGCTGCATCAACAAAAACATTCTTCGATCAGAGCTTGAGGTATTCATAATATTTTTAATGTTTCACCATTACCACTAACTGTAGCTGTAACTGTCTGTAGCCGTCCCATGAGTTTTGGATCATCCTAAGCTGTCCTCCTGGCTTAAAGACAATGCTGTCGCACACTGGCATTTTAAATCAAATCTTCTGACAGTGACAAACATTGGAGATGGCGGTCATTAATCACGATGGCGCTAAATCTGTCACCAGTGAGCAGGACACTTAATGCTCTCGGAGACCGCCGATCTCAACTCATGACTATTATTTCATAACGTGTGATTTTCACCTGCGCCAGAAAAATCAGGCTGAAACTCACAGCATCTGTTCACATCTGTCTTTTACAGTCAAGTCAAAAGCAGTCTTGCAGGACGTTTTCTTTACACGCTTACTCAGCAATTACACGCATGCATGTTCTTTTTTCACATGGATACCTGCAATGCAGTAGAACATCCCAAGAAGATCATGCCTATAATTCGATGTTTGTAATTTCACAGATGTGCTTTCGTTATTTATTTGCATTTGCTTAAAAGTCAACAAATCTTTGTGTCCCGCTTCTCTATTTTGTTACCAATAGTGTTTAGTATTTTTTCATCACTCCAACGTGGCTAGCAATTAAAGACGCTAAAGTTCGTTACTTTAGAGCATTCACGGTATGTTGACCTTGCATGCGTCGTAAGTGCAACGAAGTTTTACATGTCAATTGTGAGGTACATATAGTGGGTTCGGAAAGTGGACACTTCAGTTTTGCACATTTTATTGTGGTGCGTTTCATTTTTTGGACATCAATCACCCAATTTTGGGGCAGGGGACACCCTGGATGGAGCGTCAACTCATCACAGGGCACAATCACATTCACACACACTACAGACAATTTGGAGATGATGCTTAGCCTACAAGTCTTTCGACTCGGGAATCGAACCCCCAACCGCAGAGGTGTGAGGGAAAAACCTGATAACCACTAAACCACCGTTATTAGAAATGTTTTGGAAATCTATTAAAAACCAAATTGCCCATTTAGCATCGTTAAGTATTCAGATCCTTTATTCAGTACTTTGTTTAAGCACCTTTGGCGGAATTTACAGTTTTTAAGTTTTCTTAGGGAACTCTCTACAAGCTTAACTGAGGTTTTAGGAATACAAAAAGTGTGTGACGAATGTCCAATTAAAAATTTTCTTTTTTTTCAGGCTCTGTACTAAAAATTGTGGTATTGAAAGTGAAATTTTAGTTTTGTTACAACCTTAATAACCAACATTACATGAATCAACTTACATCTTTTCAAACAATAATAGAAACAGGAAAATCTGAAGGAGGGTCACATTGTATAAAATAGACATATACAAGAGCTGTTCTTGTGCTTCTTTGGAAATCAAAACTCAACCCGACACTGCTGTCATAAAGCGAGTTCTCAGAAAGTGCAAGTGAACGTAAACACTTTGACGAGCTGGCAGCTGGATAATGCAAATTAATTCAAACACATTAAACAGTAAACAGAAAAGGAACAAAATAGCTCTTGATACACCATTACAATTAATACAAGAGTTCAGAGGGACAGTCTTGGGGTTTTTTTAAATGATGAGAAACAAACAGATAACATCTGGAAACGTGTGATAAATAAGAAAACCCTGGAAAAGTCACAAGTGCATGATGGATTCTTTTAGCTGTATTTTCCACCCGACATGCAGTAAAAGGAATGTCCATTGTTTTTGGTACGTAACCAACGCTGCGTCCCAATTCGCACAATACTTATACCATGCACGATGAGTATGTACTCTTTTTGTGAAGAAAATGTACATACTTTGAGTGAGCAGCAAAAAAAAAAAAAAGTATACAAGTATTGGGACATACTACAACGTTGTTACACAGTCACTCTAAACAAACTCCTTGTTGCATTTTAGCTTTTCTTCGTTCACTATTCCTTGTAGAACTTCTACTATATCACTTCATTAACCATTCCCTTGATTTATTTTTTCCACATTTCATTTTACATCTCTCTAAAATGCAAACCGTCACAAAACTTCTCCTCCCTCATGCAAGGAATCATGGGCAAAATCAGCTGAAAAAGCGTCCACGGATCCACACTTACGGAAACAGTAGACCATCCGGGTACCTTTTGGGTACTTGTCCCAAAACATAGTATGTTGAAACACACCAACACTAATCTCAAAGACTATCTAGGATGTGTGCTTTTCCTCGTTGAAAGTCCCCACAAGGTAAAACTGTCAGATATTCCTATTACTGTGGGGACATTTGGTCATCACAAAGATATAAAAACATGACACACACACACACACACACAATCATGTAATAAACCAAAGTTTAACCTGGGTTTTAAACCTAATCCTTACTGTGGTGTTTATTAAACCTGCAGCAGTGTCCTGGTGTTAGTAACTGATGTCCCTGTGTCTGTCCCTGGCTTTAATTCATTTATTTATTTATTCAAAGGTGGACTCTGTAAACAGACACAATGATATCTGGCTCATTTCTCCAGTACAATCATGTCATTGTCCTTATCAGGCTGTTCATTGATCCATTTGTTGCACTGTCTCTGTGTGTGTGTGTGTGTGTGTGCGCGCGCGCGCCTGGGCGTTTTCAGCAACCATGC
This sequence comes from Ameiurus melas, assembly GCA_012411365.1. Taxonomy (NCBI): domain Eukaryota; kingdom Metazoa; phylum Chordata; class Actinopteri; order Siluriformes; family Ictaluridae; genus Ameiurus; species Ameiurus melas. Next base: position 15,450,280 of record CM022763.1, on the reverse strand, counting down.
TAGCCACGCTGAATAAAAGATGATGCAGGCTGGCAGGAGAAGGGGAAAAAAAGCTTATTACGACGTGCACATTGTGATTACGCGCTATATTTAAATCCTTCGCGCTATAACGCTCGTAGTTAAGCCAGCTCCCTTGTCGTTTGAAGCCGGTGTTGGTTGCCACGCTAGCCTGCTGCATGCTAACCCGGGCAGTGCGCTTTAAAGGCCGGGGGGTTACTCGGCAACAAAGATGATGGAGCTAATCTACCGGGGACTGCATCTCCATTCAACGCCGAGAACTCAACCAGGGCGTGACTTACCGTCGCTTCTTTTGATTTCTACGTAGATGCCGATGAGGATCTTTCCGAATATAGCCGCCATGCTGCATGTGTCAACGAGATGCTGAGTTCTGGATGCTTATTTTCGTGTCTTTATGAAAAGGGGACTAAGTAGTTCAGCGCAGTGGAGACCGGGAGGGAGCGGCACGACCGCGCATGCGCAAACCGCCAGCTCCTTCCTCACAGACTAGCGCGCGCGGCTGAGTGACAAAAGCTATAGCGACATGGAAAGATTATTTTAGTTTAGTCTGGGACCAGTACTGAATTTGGTCACATGTCGTGGATACATTATTGAAAACTACTTAACTGTGTTTATTTAAGACCCACATACGGGTGTGAACATCAGGTGTACACCGGTTTGGCCATGACTAAGAGCTGCTGAGCACGTTGATGCACAATTCCAAACATTTTGACACAGATTTGATTCTTAAATAGATAAGGTGATTTATTTAATCTGGACTTAACAGACTTCCTTTGAGCCTGATCACCAAATTTCTGGCCTAATGTCAGATAACAATGGCAGTAACTTTAGAATGAACAGGATTACATTGTTTTAGATGTGTGTCAAATGACCAGATATCAGATATGTTTCAGATTTAAAACCTTATTTAGTTCGCCTCACCACCAGGGTTGGGGGTCTGATTCCCGCCGCGGCCCTGCATGTGTGCAGAGTTTACAAGTTCTCCCCGTGCTGCGGGGGTTTCCTCCGGGTACACTGGTTTCCTCCCCCAGTCCAAAGACATGCATGGATGTAGCATGTCACTGTATAAAACCGACCACCTGTAATCACTTCTTTCCTAGCCAGATAACTTCTTAACAAGTCAACTTATGGTTGCATTCAGAATTCATCCCTACAACTATATAGTTAGCTGACTGAGTTGACTTTTGAGAATAAAATGATGAAAAACTGACTGAGCATATTGTTCATATTATAAGGTATACATTGTGTAAAAGCACCCTTTCTATCTATCATTCTGTCATGTCAACCTTATAAAATGTATATCTAATTTATAAAGATGTGCCACAGAGATTCATTTGCACTTCCATTGTGACTTTTAATGTTTAACTAAAGAAGTCATATTTGACTGATTAATTACTAATAGTTCAAATTGTAGTGTGAGACAGAATGACAATAGCAGTATGTTTTTTTCCCATTCAAGCACTTGATGGCAGCAATGGACCATTGAGAGAGAGAGAGAGAGAGAGAGAGGATCTGGTGTGTAGGTGTATCAAGACTAACACTGCTTTAATGTCATAGATAGACATAATAGCACACAACCATTTTATCTTTGTAAAAAAAAATTAAATGGTAAACTTCAAACTATTAGTTACAGTCAAATGAACTGTTATTGAACCTGTATTGCTCTTTGTTCCTCTTTGAGTTAGACATGAAGTCTTACAACTGTCCTTTAAATATATATTTGTGATAGTTTAAGTGATCATTCAGATGCTTTGATTGATCTTAAAGTTTCTAAGGTTTATTGTATTTAGTGTGCTACTTGACGCTGCCTGGGTTCCTCTTCAAAAAAGACTGTCATATGCTAACTGTCATATGGTAACACCCACTTATCTGGATTTTACTTTTGGGGGGAGAATTTAAGGAAAACCTATTCACTGATTGGACTTTGTAAAGTGCATGGGCTTTAGTTGGACCAATTATGTACTTGAATGAAGTATATAAGGAAGATGGCATTCCCTAGTCCTATAGATAACAGTGAGGATTAGGTTAATCATTATGAGGAGTGGACCAGTAATGCAGGAAGTGCGGAATGGTCCATTTTAACAGCCACAGGAGACAGGTGTGAGTGCTGATGAATGTTTAATTAACATGTAAACTCTTATCTCTACTTCAAACAACTCTTATAAATTAAACAAGAGCAGGGGGTGTCGAATTTGAAAGTAAGTAACCATAAACAAGTCTGAATATAAAAAAAAACCGATCTGACATTAGTAAGCAAAAGTACAACAACAACAAAAAAATTCAACCTGGTTAGAAGGCGTGAACTACTTAGGGTTAATGTGTTAATTAATGTGTATATTGACTTAATTAAATATCCTATAGATCTAGTACATATTTTTCCTTTGTTATACAGTTTTGTCATGTGCTAACGTACCCTAAAATGTCCTCTACTAACAAACAAACAAACAAAAAAAAAAAAAAACGACACCTGCTCAGCTTTTGGGTAGACACACAAACCCTCATACACTCACAAATAGTGTGCAAATGAGGCAGGATCTTGTATTATCATATGGAAATGACCTCATGAGGTTACATAATGATTTAATGGCAAGTGGTGACTTGGTTATGATCTATTCAACCCATATAAACAAATCCCATTCATGTCCTGTAATAGCTTAACTTTTCATCCATTATAATGCATAAAATTTGAAATGAACCCCAGAGGCTCTTTTCTACATTCTGCACGTGTTCAGAATTTTTCTTTGCCAAGGAACATCTGTCAGGCCTGACGCCCTTCCTCTGCACCCAGCCAGGCACAGGGCTGTCACTCCTCTTTCTAATGACAATTCGTCGGTGGAGATGAATGGAGCAGGCCCTTCTCTGTGTCAACTCAAAGCACCCGGTGCGCTCCCTGAGGTATCTGCCATCACTCGCTTATCAGCTGTTACCCCAGCAACGGCTACCTGCCCTGTCACAGACTGAGGGAGCGCTTGTCTTTCTGCAGGATTAATGGGCCTAGAGGATTGCAGGGTTTAACTTTCACTTTGCAGTCAAGTGCAGAGTATTAAACTATGCCATCAGTGTATACCTTACAATGCAGCTGCTCTGCAAGGCTGGGTTGAAACTGGGCAGCAGTTTCTTACTGTAGATGGCTGGCACCGTTTTGAAGCATTAGAATGCCATAATCAGGTGCTGGTGACTCAGTGGTTGGTGGATTTGAGGTATTGATCAGAACCTAAGGGTTTCCCATATCCACATTAAGCCTTGACTAAAAAGAACTTTCTATGTTGATTCCCAATTAGCACTGCAGTTTAGTTCAAGACTGGGAGTAATCCATGTCCAGGAAACCGGCCCTAAGAGTTTAAATCTCAAGACTGCCAGAAAACCACTAACAAACCCTTAACCTTCCACTGATCAGATGTGTGTTTGGATTGAATTTTGTCTCAATGCCATGTTGGTTTGGATAAAGCATTCAGTAAACAAATACATGCAGTGATGCGAGTCTTGATTAGATAGGAGCTAAAACCTAATATCTATCAATAGCTCGATAATGAAACTGTTAGGGTTGAGCAAGACATTATATTACAAGTTGTACTCTTGATTTCTATTACTTTAAATGTTTCCAAAATGTCCGTAATGCTCTACTGGGATTATGCCTCAAAATACCAAACACTGTAAAAAAAAAAAAAAAAAAAAACACACACACACAAAAAAAAAAACCCCTAAACAATATGGTTCTATTGTATTGTGTAAATTGTACTGAACAGTATGTGCTTAGTCTATCTACTTTTTTCTCCTCCATGGCCAATTTGGATAACAAAGGATGAGTAAATAATTGACCTTGTTCCTGTTCATTACACCCGTCACATGTACCTTCTCAATCACTGATGTGTCAGTGGAGCATGATTTCATCAGCCTAAAGGGAAATCAAATCTAGGGGGCGTGTCACTGATGTCAATGTGTAATCACCTAACATGACTGTCACTGATAGGCTGCATGAATTTACAGTCTGGATTAGAAAGAACCCAGTCCCCGCCTCATTTCTTCATACCATTCTCTTATCACCACTGGTGTGCTTGGTTCCACGAGTATATTTATTAACAGCAAATAATCAGACGTCAAAATAAAACCTAACATTGATTTATTAGTTTTTTTTTTTTTGAAAGACAGGAGGGGGATGGATCTGGGGCTTTTTACTATACCATCCCTATATATAATCCTACTATCTTTTTGTATTTATCATAGCTGAGTGCTGAGTGTTTAAGAGAAATGCCAATACCTAATATAACCAGGTAAATTCCAGTTCATTTTGCTGGCACAGTTTGACTCCGCTTGTCCCCATAGAGGAAAGGGTCACTGCAAAGATCTTCTAACTGATCACCTTTATCCTATGATGAAGCATTTCTGTCCTGATTTCTGTTCTCTTCCAGGATGACTCCACCCACATCCACAGGGAATGAGGTCTAACTGAATAGTTTTATGAGGATGAAAGTGATGTAAATCATATTTTATAACCTTCACAATTACCAGAGCTTAACCCAGTTGAAGATTTGGGAGATTTTAGAGCATTGTGTTAAACTCTCTCCAGCGCCATCATCAAAACACAAACTGAGGGAACATTTTTTTAATAAGAAGGATGCCCATCCATCCAGTACAGTCCCAGAGACTTGCAAACTCTATTGTAGGCCTAAGTGCATTGAAGCTGGTCTGGTGGCCTTCCTTTCATTTATTACCCATCTGTATCCTTCACTACACTGCAAAATGCAAAGGTGTTGAGTCATACTTTAAAAAAAATATTATTCTTGCTTAGACTATTGTAATGCTTTACTTACTGGAATACCTATAAATATCATATTCAGTCCACAGCTGGTTTATAACATTGCACCCAGACGTCTTACACACACCAGACAGACGGAGCATATTACACCTGTTTTAGCACTGCTGCACTTCAAAACCTTTTTACTGGGTTTAATGCCTTTAATGACTTAATGGTTCTTAATGGCTTTAGCATCTGCATACTCTGAATATTTCATAGGCTGTGTTCCAAATCAACTCATTTAAAGTGATGATTTACTGAACATCGTGTTGTTATTTTAATGATGTATTTTAGGTTTAGTTTAATTACTTTTTTACTTCGTGGCTATTTATTTATGTGCTGTATAAAAAGTGTTCGGATTGTGTTGGCTGACATATTTATGTAAGCTAACAATATAACCACAAGGAGAGTTACCATGTGAGAAATAGCATGTTCTGTATACTCTTAGAGTGCATTGTATTCTTAGGTCCTCTCATAAGATGATTTCCAATGTGTTTATTATATCATTCATAAATACTGGACTTAAAATATATTCTTTTATTCTGTAGACTGTGCTGTAATCACAAAGACAATAATTAATTAATTAATTGATTGATTGATTGATTAATTAATTAATTAATCTTCTGTAACCAGTTGTGGTGCATCTGTAGCCTATCTTAGAAACACTGGGAGAGAAGTGGGAATACACCAGTCCATATGTACACCAATGACTGTGGAGTACCATGCACACACCCACACACCCACACACACACACACACACACACACAACACATTCACCCATTCATTCACACTTTGGGCCCGAGCTCAAGGTTGAACCCAGAACAAAGACAATTAGCAGTTACAGATTTCATAAATAAGTCACAGATGATCTTACACAACACAAAGTGTGTAAAACTACAATACATACTGCAAGAAATGACCGTCTAAGTAAACGCTTCTGTTCAATGCCTACTTAAATGACAGGAATACTGGCAAATAGTCCATTGTCTCAGATAGCTAACTTCAAAACTAAATTCTGTCCATTTGGCGTGTAGCTCTGTGGTCAATAGAATGGCTGGCTCCAAAAAATGGCCAGCACAGATTCCTACGAGCTTTGAGCCATGGCATGCATCCCAGGCTTAATTAACATTGTCACACAAATGATTTGGATCTGGGAAACAAGCACGAAGTGTGGACAGCAGAAAGGGGGCAAAGAGGGAGAGATTGGTGGAATAATCATGGCTGGCAGCTCTGAGGCCCTTACTTCTGTGCAGTGGAGCTTCAACATGCCCCAGTGATTAAAATGAAAAAGTTAGTTCTTTGTGTCTTTCTTGGCCATGCCATTGTTTTAAGTCATTTATAATATAATAATACATATTTTGTTTATGGTCAGTTAAGAGTATGAGCTGATTAAAATTCACAAAAACAAAGGCAAACAGAGCTAGCGTTGTCAGTTTAGACATGTCAGAAAGACAAAATGCATTTGATTAACCTAGATAAATTCCCATGTCTCTCCAGTACTTAAACATTAAGGTCATTTAGCATTCAGCCCTTGCTTGTAAAGTAAGACAAGTTTTCATGTTACAATAAATCAGAATGCCAAAGTTATTTATGGTATTTGCTTTTGCATTTACGAAATGAAATGAAAATGCAAAGGAATGAGTATCATGCCAAATTCCTTTGATATTTCCTTGCTGTTTCTGAGCTGCTGTGAGTCACACTGAGAGTCCTGTAATAGTCATTCACAGTCAGTGCTGAGTCAGGGGTGTCGGGTCAGTACTGGTGAGAACGTTGTACTCCTATATCATAAGCCATCTCAGATAATCACACCCGAACTTCAGCCACAAAATCAGTCTGACTACAGTGTGACAGACTGGAGTCAGCAGTCAATCAGGGAAGAGAGAGAGAGTAAGATCATGACAGAGTAAAACAAACCACACAGGAGTGAAAGAGTCTGAAACGACACTATAGAGATTAAAGTATCATGCATGATGGAGTTTCTTTTTGCTGAACAGGTAAGGCATTTGTTCAATATTTTGGTGGGAGGCTAATGAATTATAATTAGGCTAATTATCTTCTCCTGTATTGCTACCCAAACACAAAGTGACCATCTGCAAGTAGCTTGCAACAATTTCATCCATTCATCCAGTTTCCATACTGCTTATCCTACACAGGTTCGCCGGGAGCTTGAAGCCAATCCCAGGGAACTTGGGGCATGAGGAGTGGGACACGCTTGATGGAGGGGCCAACCCATCGCAGAGCACAATCACACACACATTTTGTAAATGCTAACCATCCTACAATGCATGTCTTTGGACTAGGGGAGGAAACCGGAGTACCTGGAGGAAACCCCCCCGAAGCAATGGGAGAAAACTCCGCACACACAGGGTGGAGGCAGGATTCGAACCCCCAACCCTGGAGGTGCAAGGCAAACCTGCTAAAAACAAACAAACAAACAAACAAAAAAAAAAAAAAACGGAAAATTGGAACGTATTACGAGCACTTAAAGAGTCAATTAATGGAAGTCGTATTTTTAAATAATAGTGATAATAGTGATAATAGTGATATAATAATAATAATAATAATAATAATAATAATAGCAGCATGGATTGCCTGAGCGCACCATAATCTGTCGGTGTAAAAAATTGCTAGCAAGTCAACTCATTATACAGATTTACGTGAGATAGCACTCTATATAATCATAAACACACTCAGGTAATCTTAGCAAAGGCATGAGGAACACGAAAAATGCTATTTCGAGCTACTGTGTATACATTACAGATAAGATAAAAAAAAGAAAAGTTAATTTGAAATGTAACTAGTTAAAATTTTCTTGGGTTATTATATTTGTAAACCAACATGCTGCTTAAACTGTTCAGGTGCATTATGGCTATTGAAATTATATTGTATTCACACTCGAAAATCATGAATAAAGTCTCGGGAGAACCGGTTATAGCAATTTTATGTGCTGTAAAAAAACATTCTGTATAAAGCCATTTTTCAGTCAGTTGTCCGGCGAAGAATCCCCTAGAAATGGACACATCCCTCCTTCCTCCAATTTCTCCTTGCCCTTCACCTTTGTGAGGAATTGGCAGACAGAACCTTTCAAAGCTCATCCAGACCTACAACGAGAATCCGAAAAAAAGGAGGACCTTCTCCAGAGACCTAAAGATCATCAGTGCAAAATGAGATTCTGTGTTTAAAAAAAAACAACCCTTCTCCAGCTGCTGTTTGCTCATTATGATTTCATATTCTGTCCCCTGCTACTTGTGTGAGATCCAAAAGGTTTAAAGGTTAACAAAAAGAGAACATAAAGGTGCAAAAGGTGACGGAGCACTGCAAATAAGGTTTGTGCTAGACGTTATAAAAATAACAATCAAACCTGTAGAAAAACCGACCTAGCGGAAACGTTTAGAGCATTGGTTTGTGGGTAATTGTATAAGATATTAAAGGTGTTGTGAATGAATGTTAAGTCTAAACAGTTTTGTTTTATCTAGTGAGGTTGTGCTTACTTTTGGCCACCTACCAATAAAATATATGCCTGGAGAAGAAAGTCTGGGTTTTCTGGGTTTTGAAAAAAATACCCAAACGATGTGGACCAGCAACATCCAACAAATCAGTACAATGCAATGTCATTACTGATTGCCTGAAGTTACCAAAAAAAAACCCTCTGTAAGTTCACACTATTGACTGATTCTTATAATTGACTGACTGCTCACTTTTCAACTAGGTTCATCCTTTTATTATTTATTTATAAAAAATTTTAAAAAAGGAGGAGCCACTCTCATAAAAGAAGCCATTCTTGTATATGATATTCCATGCATATGACATTCCCTGTATATGATATTCCTTGTATTTGATATTCCATGCATATGATATTCCCTGTATATGATAGTCCATGCATATGACATTCCCTGTATATGATATTTCATGTATATGATATCCCCTGTATATGATATTCCCTGTATATGATATTCCATGCATATGACATTCCATGCAGATTATATTCCCTGTATATGATATTGCCTGCATGTTATCCCTATGCTACAGGGGTTTCCTCAATGTACCCCAGTTTCCTCCCCCAGTCCAAAGACACGTGTTGTATGCTGATTGGCATTCCCAAATTGTCCGTAGTGTGTGCAGTTGTACCCTGCGATGGTTTTACCCCACCATCCAGGATGTTCTCCACCTTGTGCCCTGAGTTCCCTGGGATAGGCTCCAGTCTCCACACGACCCTGTGTAGGATAAGTGGTACAGAAATGGAAGGATATTCCCAGAAGACCAGCGTGAGATGTATGTTTTTCGACTGCACTCCAGTCCTATGAAAGTCTAGATTTATATATCAATAAGGTGTTTCGTCTTCTCCTCTGATGACAACAGCCCTTACTCCCTCATCATGAAACTTGAAACAGGAAACATGACATATGCTGGCAGGTGATACCGTAGCTTCCACACCTGATGTTGAGGATATCCTCCACATTAGGACATTTGGACATGTGGATGGTTGACCAACTTAGTCAGTGCAAAATACAATGACTTCTGGATTTTGAGTTTAGTCTACAACCCCATTTAATTGTTTGTGGTTCTGAGCAGTACTTTTTTACACTTGTCCCTCTTCCGACCTGCTGGCTATCCTTTATCTCACCATGTCCCTTCATGCTTTGATGAAAAAGCCATTATTTCTGCCACTCAATGCCTGTCATACACCAGCACAGCATGTGCCACAATTAATTTTCCCTCACGACTATCCTCTGTGCTACTATTAAAATTCTGTCAAGTTTCCCCCCGATGCATATATTTCACAAATGGCAGATGATCAGATTGTGTTCAGAATGTATTTGATTCTCCATCAGTGGTGCACAAAGGTGTCAGAAATGGGACTCGGAGGACAGATGCTATGGGAGACGACATGCTGTAGTGCATGTGATGGTAACAAAAGAGTAAAAAGCAAGACTAGCCAGTGGTAGTTTAGCAGGACTGTCAATGCAGGAATTCTGTTTGAGACTGAACACTGAGGAGTGAACATGCCTAAATCAGTGCAGTCAGAGGCACCTTTACCTTTCACTGAGCCCTTCAGGACAGATTTATTTCATGAACATAATACACACTATTCAGAGATTAGGCTCATTATTTACATTTGTGTTGCACCCCGCCAAATTGATCTATATGCTGCCATTTAGGAAATGTACTTCACCATAGCTGTACAGAAAATTCAGTTTGAGTTTAAAGTAATAGAGCAACAGAATTAAAGCTACTGGAGTCTTAGAACAAATGCAAGGTTAAGATTAAATGCAATTACTGTGGTTTTAAAACAAGGTTTAGAGTTTTAGTTCAAGTGGATTGATAATTAAAAAGCTTAATGTTTATTTGTGCAGGCTAGGCAATAAGTCTTTGGATGTATAATGAACTTCTAATAATGTCTAATATAGCTTTTAATAATCTAATATCTAATAATAATTAAAGTAAAATGTAAAAAACACTTGTGTTTGTCTTTCTATCCCTGTGAGATAGGATAAGAAAGTCTGGGTTTTCACCTTTCATTGACATAATTATTATAATATGATCTAACATGATAGCACGTTTGTCTCGCACCTCCAGGGTTGGGTGTTTGAGTCCCTCCTCTATCCTGTTTGGGTGGAGTATACATGTTCTCCCTGGTTTCCTCCTCCAGTCCAAAGGCATGAGTCCTGTTTCGGATAAATGATATGGAAAATCGATGGATGATAGGATAATTATTGTGATTTAAATTCTTATAATTAGCAATTTATTTAATTAATGCTGTACTACACCTAAAGCTAACTCTATTTTTTGTTGTTGTTTTGTTTAAATTTTTGTAAAAGCTCTCAGGTATTCCTATCCTTGTGGGGACATTTGGTCCTCACTAAATGATAAAAACACACAGAGGAAACCCCCACCCCCCAAAATCACTTTTACTGTGACCTTATATTTCAATTCTACATTTTCTAAACTCATTATTAGTAAATTGAATTAATATTTATTTATTTTCTGTTGCCAGGTTGTAATCGGTACAAGGATCTGAAATGCTGTAAAAAAAAAAAAAAAAAAGGAAATTGAAAAAGTGGGGTTGTTATTATGATAATGATAAAGATAATGAGTCTTTATTGATCACATATACATTACAGCACAGTGAAATTCTTTTTCTTAGCATACCCCAGCATGTTAGGAAGTTGGGGTCAGATTGCAGGGTCAGCCATGATACATCACCTCTGCAGCAGAGAGGATTAAAGGACTTGCTCAAGGGCCCAACAGTGGCAGCTTGGCAGTGCTGGGGCTTGAACCCCAAACCTTCTGATCAGTAACCCAGAGCCTTAACTGTCAAGCCACCACTGCCCCAAAGGCATTATTATTATTATATTATTATTATTATTATTATTATTATTATTATTATTATTATTATTATTATTATCCATCCATCCATCTTCAACCGCTTATTCCTTCTTCAGGGTCACGGGGAACCTGAAGCTTATCCCAGGAAGCATTGGGCACAAGGCAGGGTACACCATGGACAGGGTGCCAGTCCATCGCAGGGCACTCACAATCACATACACACTCACACACCAATTCATACACTATGGACAATTTACCATTATTATTATTATTATTATTATTATTATTATTATTAATAATAATAAATAATAATAATAATAATGAATTTATTTATTCACTTTATTTTACTGCAGTTTGTCCAGATAGTGAGATTTTGTACTTTATTAATAACCATGCACATTGAGTTATATTTCTAAAAGAACCTTTGTGTTTCAGTAATGCACCACATGAACAGTTCAGCATTGTTCTTCGGTGTTTGTGTAGGCTTGCAGTTATACTAGTTGACCACAGGGTGTCGCGCTTCCCCACACACCAGCAGGCTGAACATTAACATTCGGTCTCATGAGGGAAATTATAACATGGCGTGAGATGAGACGTTGCTGTCACGCTGAAAAAGGCTGAGGAAAGCGAGATTTTTTTTGTTTTATTTTACTTTTTAACAAAATTTGGAGTGTGTACTTTAAATATTTTCAGATTCTTAAAGGTAAATCAAAATGTGAAAGCAAAAACAGAGTTTGTGTAAACACGTGGGTTGTTGTTTTTTTTTTTTTTTAGTAAAATGGCGACCTGAGCTAAGTCCACTACAGTGCCATGTTAAAGAGTTAAAAAGCCATGCAGTTTAACTAAAAAGTACATTTGAAATCAGAACATAGAGGGGTTTCTTATGGATCTCAAAGTCTTCAGTGTCTCTGTGCCCTTTTATCTTCTGATCAAGTCCAGCTGAGGCCTTGAAAGGAAGACCTTAGGTACCCAAGACTTGATTTATGACTTGAGGTTATATTTGCGTATATATATATATATATATATATATATATATATATATATATATATATATATATATATATATGTATATATGTATGTGTGTGTGTATAGAGAATATATATATATAATTGTAATATATATAATGTGTTTGTATGTATGTAGGTAAAATACATTTTAAACACATGTGAAGTGTCATAGCTTCATAGCAAACTTCCAGATAAATATCTTAAACCATCAGCATAAAAACCTAAGAAAGTACTTTATTACTTCTATTATGTCGCCTGATCACTTTAACTACACGTTCATATAGAATTAGTAAAATATTTAAAATTCTTATATTTGACTCCTTTTTCATAAGTCATCTATCCATCCATTGTAGGTTATGAAAGGATGTACGTTTTAGTAACCCATAACATTCACTCAACCCTGTTACCTGCATGGATTCAACCCTAGGAAAGATCTGGAATATTCCACAAGTTGCTTATTCAACAGGAAGTTGCATCATCCACATTTCCTGAAGATAACAGGAAGAAGATAAGTAAGTAAGTTGTCTTAGTCTTTTTTTTTGTTTTGTTTATTTTATTCTGAATGATATTGTGATATTGACTGATGAGCGCCATACTAATCTATATTAGTCATATTATCGATTGAAAAGCAAACATTAATTAAAACAAATCATTTTAAGCAAATCATTAGAATGTTCCTGAATCATCATCGTTAGCATAAATGATAGTTAACAGAATTTTGTGTATTTGCTAATTCTATGCTAAAAAAAACTCAACCCGGTTTCTCACTTAAGAGCAAAATGTCATTCACTCAACCCTATTCTCACATTCACACCTAGGAAATATTTGGAATATATTTAACAGGAAGCTGCATTGTTTACATTTTCTACCAAGAATGGGAAGAAGAAGAAAAAAAAAGTTTTTCTCATTCCTTTTTCTTTATTGTAAGTAATATTGAATGATGGGTCAGTATGAAAGTA